>QYAJ01000190.1:0-58512 GCA_003988865.1 Phialocephala sp. D728 | reverse complement strand
TGGGTGCGGCTAATCCCGCTGTGACACTTGCTTTCGCGTGACACTTGCTTTCGCCGACTGTGAGCGAGTAGCGAAACAGGAGGGGTACCGGCTATTAGTACCTGTCGGTAAGATGTTACTAAGCTCCTGGCTTTCGGGTGTCGGTTTCGGGTAGATAACAGCCGGCCCGCACGATAGTGGAAGAGGGTCGGCAAAGCAATGAAGCCTGTGGCGCTTTGGTATTCGAATGCAGACAATTCCTTGCGTCATGTCAACGGAAGGGCGTTGTCAATGTGCTTGATGACAGGTTTATGATGGCGGTCGCCCAAAGAATGCCAATGGAAAGGGCAAGAAGCTTTTTCCTTGTAGCGGGTCCAATTCCGCTCCGGCGCAAACTTTTGGATTTCACACTTCGATCTTGCCAACATGGTCAACACTCATTTACTCTATAGTAAGCCGACGGCACCACCGGCCTCCATCAGCATATATAGATCGTTCTTCTCTCCATTCTAATGCTTGGATAGAATCTCAGCCCTCATCTTTTTTTCGTTTTCCCTCTGTCGAGCCCATTTCCACCTTTGGTCCAACAAATTATGGATTCAAAACAGTTCAAAGAGGCTGCCACCTCAGCAATTGACGAGAGTCAGTGACTTCCGAATCTCACGCCTCATATATACTGACAGAGAGCCAGTTGTCAGCTACTACGACACAATCGCAGACCGCAGAGTCGTGTCCAACGTTGAGCCCGGATACCTCAAGAAGCTCCTTCCCAATGGCCCCCCAGAAGACGGAGAATCATGGGCAGACATCCAGAAGGACATTGAGACAAAGATAATGCCTGGACTAACTCACTGGTAAGTTCGCATACTTGCTGTTGCTGTTCTGGTCTGACGCCCTCAGGCAATCGCCCAACTTCATGGCTTTCTTCCCTGCCTCTTCCTCCTATCCAGGTATGCTGGGCGAACTATATTCTGCTGCATTTACCGCGCCTGCCTTCAATTGGATCTGCTCTCCTGCCATCACCGAACTCGAAACAGTGGTCCTCGACTGGATCGCAAAGCTCCTCAACCTCCCAGATTGCTATCTCTCGACAAGTCATGGTGGAGGAGTTATTCAAGGCTCTGCGTCCGAGGCAATCGTAACAGTTATGGTTGCTGCACGCGACAAATATCTTCGAGAAACAACAGCTCATTTGTCCGGGATTAAGCGCGAGGATGCAATCGCACATAAGAGAAGCAGGATCGTAGCACTAGGAAGCGACGCATCGCACAGCTCAACACAAAAAGCGGCGCAAATTGCCGGAGTTCGATATCGGTCGATTCCTGTCTCGAAGGAAACTGACTTTGCTTTGACGGGTGCTGCATTGGAATCAGTGCTCCAAGAGTGCAAGGCGCAAGGCCTTGAGCCATTCTATCTCACGACCACGTTGGGAACAACGGCCACTTGTGCTGTCGACGACTTCGCATCAGTGGCCTCTACTCTCGCGAAACATGCACCCCCAAATAAACCTGGAGAGATCTGGGTTCATGTGGATGCTGCTTACGCTGGAGCAGCTTTGGTATGCCCGGAGTATCACTACCTCACAGCTTCATTTGAGCATTTCCATTCCTTTGATATGAACATGCACAAGTGGTTGCTCACGAACTTCGATGCCTCGTGTCTCTTCGTTCGAAGGAGAAAGGACCTCATCGATGCGCTGTCTATTATGCCAAGCTATCTGCGGAATGAGTTCTCCGAAAGTGGCTTGGTCACTGATTACCGCGATTGGCAAATACCTCTTGGGAGGCGGTTCAGGAGTCTGAAAATATGGTTCGTGCTAAGAACTTACGGCGTCAATGGACTGCAAGCCCATATCAGAAAGCACATAAAGCTTGGGGAGACCTTTGCTGGCCTTCTTAAGACTAGGAAAGATCTATTCGAGATCATCACAGAACCGGCCTATGCGCTGACAGTCTTCAATGTTGTGCCGAAAGTTGCGGACAAGGAGCAAGATAGAATTACCAAAGATGTGTATGAGCTGGTCAACAAGCGAGGAGAGATATACATCACATCAAGTGTTGTTGGAGGTGTGTATGTTATCCGAGTCGTGAGCGCCAATCCTCTGGCAGAGGAAAAGTATCTCAGAAGGGCGTTCAGAATCTTAGTGGAGACAGCTGAAGAGGTTCGAGATGGAAAATTTCCTACAAATTCGCTCAAAGGGACGATTATTGACATTAAAGGCGTCGGAGAGGCCGGTTTGTTGGAGAATGGTGTTACCAAATAGATTCCAATAATGCAACACCAGATCTCCTGAATCTCCCATGGGCTGATGGAGCCCTGGCCCCACGAGTAGTGAAGACATTTTGGAGACTCGGAGCAATCTTTCCAGAAATCTCAGCGCCAGGCGCAGAGATAGCAAGACGGTCTCATTTCCTTTGATTGGTTCAAAGTCATGCAGCTGGTAAAATAGCGCAAGGCCTTGGATCTGGAATGCAGCAACCCTGCCTCCGGAGATCTCGAGTGAATCTGGGGAGCATCTTAACCAGATCTCAGTGCGCAACGCGATCCGGGAAGTGATCTTACCACGTCGTAGTTTCTTTTCGCGGTCATGATTTCCTGACTCGGTGTCGTTCCGTGCGTCTTTCACTTGGCAAAAGCTTCTTTGTCGCTCCTCGAAGAGCCTCGAAGAGGAGACCACCAGACCAATTCTCATGAGTAAGAAGATGTGTTTCAATTCCTGATACACATGCGACACGAAGCGCAGATTGTGGCTTGCAGGAGGAGGAAGGAAGGGTGCATCCTGGCGTGGGCTTGCTAGGGGACTGATAAGCAATGTGGGGTATCCGTGCTCTGCATGTCACCCGCTGTTCACTAAGTGAACAAGCCTTGCCAAGGGCCTTGCCAAGGGCCTGCCAAGGGACGCACTGCCGTTGGCCCATGTCGACGCCTGGCCGTGGAATGCTGGGCGGTTTTGGTCTCTGCGTTGCACTTGCTTCTTTATCTTTGCGACCTCAGCCATACGAAACAAGTTGCGAGTCGTGAATGTGGCCGAGAGACATGTTCGAGAGCCCACGGCTGCTATCGTGGACCTGCCACCCCAAATGGCCTTCGGCGCACATGCAGATGGCAGATTGCAAGCACCCACAGCCGGTCGGTGGCGGCATGGCGATAGTGAACAGGCCGCCATGATTCGTGCCACTCTGACCTCCCCATGCAGACTCATCCTGGCCTATAACTCGATTCCAAAGGCATCACTGAAGCTGAGCTTTCTCATATTGTGGCTTTCCGGGGGTCTTCTAATATCAGCACGGCGATAAGAGCTAACGTGGTGATTTGTCTCGATGGCTCGAGTCTGATCAATCCACACAGCAAATATTGTCCTGTTCGTCGTTCCCATTCGTTCTCAGAGATGTCTACTGTCGAATCCGAGCCCAGGCCCCGCGGGATGCTGCAACATTTCTTGGGCCATGCAAGGAAAAAGAAACGCAGCTCTGGGTCCGGGACATTCACAAGATCTCTTATATAACTCGGTATAGTTGCATGTTGGTACTTTCGTGGTCAGTTTCGGATCATCGAGCCTCTGCTTCCCCTAAATATCCCTTTTTACTCATCTTTCCTTGGGCAATATGTCGAACACCACGTCGACAGATCCCCTGAATCCGGACTGGCTCAATAAGGGCGACAATGCCTGGCAGCTTACAGCAGCCTCCTTGGTCGCTCTTCAGAGCGTACCAGGTTTGGTAGTCCTGTATGCTGGCTGGGTGAAGCACAAATGGGCAATCAACAGCGCCTTCATGGCATTCTACGCCTTCAGCATGGTCTTGTTGTGTTGGGTGGTATATGGCTACAAAGCTGCGTTCGGAGACCAGATGTTGCCATTCGTGGGCCGTCCGGGGCCCGCCATCGGTATGGACTATCAACTGCGGCAATCGAGTCTCCCTGCTGCCAACCTCACTCAGAATTTCCCGCAATCGACGATGGTGTATTTCCAGTTCGTTTTCGCAGCCATCACTCTCGTTCTGGTCGCCGGCTCCTACCTTTGCCGCATGAACTTTTTCGCATGGATGTTGTTCGTGCCTCTATGGTTGACTTTCTCCTACGTTGTGGGCGCTTTCTCTATCTGGGGAGGTGGCTTCCTGTTCCAGATGGGCGTTATTGACTATTCTGGAGGATACGTTATCCACTTGTCGGCAGGCACGGCTGGATTTGTGGGGGCTTGGTGGATTGGACCCCGTACCGAAGAAGATCTTGAGGATAATCAGCCAAACAACATCTTAATGATGTTGGTAGGAGCGGGTATTTTGTGGATTGGCTGGAACGGATTCAATGGAGGTGATCCTTATGCTGCTAGTCCTGATGCAGGCGCTGCCGTCTTGAACACCAATCTCTGCACCGCAGTCAGCTCGCTCGTTTGGGTTGCGATGGATTTGGCATATTTCAGGAAACCGTCCGTCATTGGTGCTATTCAGGGAATGATTACGGGACTTGTTGCTATTACTCCCGCTGCTGGTGTTGTTGCTGGTAAGCCATACCTTCCCCCTCTCCGGTCTCATGAGAGGTACTCGACATGAATAACGGAACATAATCTCACTAATTTCTCCAGGGTGGGGCGCCATCTGCCTCGGTGTCGGCTCCGGAGTCATCCCATGGGTTTCCATGAACATCGCAGGAAGACGCATGTCTATATTCGCCCATGTCGATGACACCCTCGAAGTCTTCCATACACATTTCGTCGGAGCGCTCGTTGGAGGCATTGGAACAGGTCTTTTCGCCACTTCATCCGGTTGCGCGGCATTCGGAATCACCAACCCTGGTGGAGCCATCGACGGTAATGGGAAACAAGTCTGGCTCCAGATTGTCGGTGCTCTCTTTATCATTGGATGGAATATCGTCTGGACCTCCCTTATCATGTGCTTCATTAAGTATGTTTTGAGAGTACCCCTGAGAATGTCGCAAGATCAACTTGACGTCGGTGATTATGCGGTGCATGGGGAGGAGCCGTATACTTTTGCGCATTATAATATTAAGCATCCCCGACCGCCGTTGATGAAGAGACGGACGACGAAGAAGGGAGACGAGGAGAACTCGAGAGGTGGGGTGTTGATGGGTACTAACCCTGCTGAGACTGTTGAGAAGACCAGTGAGGGTGGAAGTGTGGAACAGAAGGGGGAGAAGGCTGTCGCTGTTACGAGCGGAGCGCAGGCTATTGATGGTTAAGTTGGGTGGAAGGGAAAGGAATGTATTGGGAATTTGGAGGGCTTGATACTTGTGTCTTGGATTTCTTTGCATGTAGGGTCTATAGACTATACTTTAGATGAGGGGTTCTATTGATCCTCGAAAGCTTCTACTTGATTGACCAACTTTTTCATCGTTTGATTCTCAACCTCTCTCAAAATGTCTGTTAGTACTTCATCTTCTGTTTTAACTTTTGTTCATTCGCATGGAAAGGGGGTACTGGTGAGAGCACTAGGACCCCTTTAATCAGCTAAAGTTCACGTGGAAACCTCCTCGTGACCACTGCTTGCTGAACCCTAAACGGGTCGAGCAGTCTCCAGGGAGCTGAACATAAACTCATGTTCCTGCCAATGCGTTAACGTTATTTCCTTCCTCTGTCTTGATGTACTGTAATTTTCTTCGTAGCCTTAATTGTTATGTTTCTTGCGAGCTGTCGGACTTTAGAGCTTTGGGGGCTTGCTTGGATACCTTTGTAGAGCGATAAGAGCGAAGCACAGGGGTCGTCACGTGGAGGAAATGCTTTTCATACCTAGGTATATCTGAATTTCAACTAGCTCGGAACTTTAGAGACTCGGCATTTCCATTTTCCATGTGGAGATTTAAACCCGCTCTGCATACGAAGACAGACTTAGTGTATTTGCAATAACTCGATCAGTATGATTGACTTGTAGCGATTTAATATCAACGCGTTGCGGGCATAAATTGGCTAGTTGGATAACCGTATTAAGACAATTGAGTCCGCGCTGGTGCGCCAGACTAGGTTCTCGAAAAGCTTGGCATGCCCGAGGTGGAGATATTAGCTCCTAGCAAAGAGTTCGGGAGGGGTTTCGGGGTCATGAAGACAGGCTCTAATAATTACAAACCACTCGACACGAGAAAGAACGAGATCAGATTTCTCATGCTACATAGCAGCACCAAGGACGATGAGCTAGTGAAGGAATGGCTTCAGCACTTTGCGCTCGGAGATGATGAACGGCCAGCACAGTAGCTAGGTCGTCGTATGCACTGAGGATGTTTAAAGCACTCTCATACACCTGTGGCGATGCTTCCAAGAAGGTCGACATCATACTTGATGGACACCAGTTCCCTGTTACGATAATCTCTTTACGGCAGGGAAGAATAGTCACAATATTAATAAGCGACTCGGATATCAGCCAGTTCACTTGAAGGTTACGATGTCGATCAGCCTGCATCGACGAGTGGCCTACGGAGAATCTCATGTCATCTTTGAGCTATTATGCTTTAAATACTCCAAAATGATCTGAAGGCGGTAAATGTGTAAGCTAAGGAAGACAAACAGACATGCTATTCTTTACTCGTTTCTGCAAATTAACCGATCCTTGCCATAAAGTGTTTCCCGTCTTGGTCTGGTTGATCCTGTATTGTATGCGGTGAAGCCGCATTATCCAATTACCTTAGATCAAGCACTTAAGACAGCCGCTTGCTCTGTCATCATCAAAAGGCAGAGTTTTGACATTTTGGCTAGAGTTAGGATTTCGAAGGAGAGAATGGGTTGCTATCATGGGTACTAAACCTTACTGAGGAATTGAGAGAACGCCCATAGAAACTAAAAAATTATGGAATCTTCATATACTAGAGTCAGAACTCATTTTCGAGCTAGATCATAGCTCTATTCTGCGAGCAAATGCTCATGTGTTCTCGTGTATTCTAGCCATTAGCTATGATACAGTGACTAGCGATGCCACTACCAAGGAGCTCAATGCCTTCTTCCAGGATTGGAAAGCCTTTGGGCTAACCATGACGTATATATAGTCGGATTGGGATACTGAACACGCTTTTCGCGGAAGAGCAGCCCGACCGAAAGCTCCTTTCTCTATAGTGGAAGCAAAGCCAACTGGACTTTGGCCAGCGATTTTTCCAAATCAATTGCTTGATTGACCGTTAGATCGATATCTGTCCTCTGGGTTTGAAGTCTGAAGATTTGTTTGGAAAGTTGGAACCTAGCCGGCAGGTTGATATTCGACGGTCGTGATCGTGGTGCAATTGTTGTGTAGCAAGATGATGAATAACAGAGGCGTTAAAAGGCGTTAAAAGGCGGCTTGCAGCTGATTCACTGACCCCTGCGATATGAAGCATTTTTAGGCAACTAAATAAGTTGAGAAGAGAAAGCCTTGCGAACACAAATTTAGATTTCGGGCCGGAGATCTGGTTCGGCGTAACCTTTTTCCGGGGTCGGCCTCCATGTGATCCTGTCTGTGACGAAGGCAAGGCAGTGCCGTTTCAAAAGAACAAAGGACTGCCTATTCTCTCCAATTCCACTCTCGATTTCTCTTCCTCATACATCACAACCGCAAAGATGAAGTTGCACTACATTGGCGTGCGTCATCGAATCCTCAACTTCAAGATAACTACGTACTGACCGCTATCAGATAATCAAGAACCAGGAGAAGCCCTCACACGAGTTGTGCGCTGAGAAGGACTTGAGCGCATACTCGCGCTTCACACGTAATAAGTACGGTCCATAAGTCCGGTCACAGGAGAAGCGCAAGACTAACATTGTGAGAACAGCTATGGAGAATTCATGACGCTCTTCAGTAAGACAGTCGCGGAGCGAACTCGACCCGGACAACGGCAAGATGTTGAGGAACAAGGTCGGACAATCAATCTTTCTACTCACGGCAGACGTTGACCGTGAGCAGATTATACATTCCACGCCTACGGCCGCACCGAAGGTATCGCCGGCATCATAATCTCAGATCACGACTACCCCGCGCTTGTGGCTCACCAACTGCTGTCGAAAGTCGTTGACGAGTTCCTTGCCAAGCATCCTCGCTCGTCATGGGCTAATTCGAACCCTACACTCAGCTTCCCGGAATTGAAGGACTATATTGTGAAATATCAGGATCCACAGCAGGCGGATAGTATCATGAAGATCCAGAAGGAACTGGATGAGACGAAGATTGTGCTGCATAAGACGATTGAAAGTGTGTTGCAGCGAGGGGAGAAGATCGATGATTTGGTGGCGAAGAGCGATGGGTTGAGTGCACAGAGCAAGATGTTTTACAGTGAGTAGCAGCTTTGTGATCTTGAGAGAATATGGATGCTAACGGATTGAATAGCACAGGCAAAGAAGCAGAATTCGTGCTGCGTTCTTATGTAGATTCGTTTGGGGTCGGCGTTCTCATACCTTTGATACAGTTCCGGCATAGCAGTTTGTCTTTTGAGATTGTAAATGGGCCAGCAATATTACATCGATGTTTTTTCTTCACAGTCAACACCCATAGATGAAGCTGTAATGCGCGAAAGGGTCATGGTATCCATTGAAAAGAATCCACCTCAACTCCAGATGCTATGCCGCCAACACCAACGCCAGTCCGATGCATTCATTATCCATCATGCCCGTATCATAACATATCCCAAACATACAACTCCGGGTATCTTAACTAACAGCACTTCCTCCTGGCTTTGTGCACATGCCTGTCTCCCGCACTGCCATTTGCATCGTTCTCCTCGACATAACTCTCAACCGGCACCCCAAACCAACTCCTCCTATCCCTCCCAACCCTAAAACTCCCACCAGGTCTCATATGATCAAAATACCCATCAGGTCCATCCATACCAGGAGTAACGTTCGGTGATTGAGCTGCACTCGCCAATCCGTCCTGCAACTGCCTATTCTGCTCAACCAACTTTCTCGTGATAACCCTGAACACTTCTTCCACGCCCTCTCCATTCTCAGCAGACACTTCATGGCAGCAATCCCATCCAACTTCTTGTCCCCAGAATCCACTGCTCCTCTTCGAGCTCGGACTTCTCGCCCCATCCAATGCATTATTACCCCCTCCCGCACCCTGTCCTAACCAACTCCCCCTATACATCCCTCCTCCTCCCATTCCTTCCAGAATGCCGCCCGAACTGCCCGTCGTTGCGGTCGCAGGTGGCGTACTGCTCATTCCCGGCGTCAAGTTGTCCGCAACGTACGCAATGCAGCGCTCAAATGGAACCTGACGAATCGAAGGATCTCTTGCAACTAGATCGGATTTCGTGCCTACGACGTGCAGGATTATATCTGGAGGTAGATTGCGCCGGAGTTCGGTGAGCCAGACACCCATTTCTTCGAAGGAGGAGAGATCTGTTATGCTGTAGCAGAGGATACAGGCATTTGCGCCTCTGTAATAGAGTCTTGATATTGATCTACCATATTCCATTAGATTAGCAATTGATGTTTCAAATTCCAACCACAAAATCGTAAATCATCATGTATAAGAGTTGAGTTTGAGGAAAGCTTCAAGAGAAGAAGGTTTGTATGTGCACACATGTAATCAACCAAACCTAGAAAGAAAGAAAGAACGAACATACCGAAACCGTTCCTGGCCCGCCGTATCCCAGATCTGGAGCCGAACTACTGTGTCTGAATCCTCATCCACAACTCTCTTTGTCAAGAAACTCGCGCCGACTGTACTCGTCGTATTCGCGGGCGAGAACTGATTCTTCACATATCGGTGCACGAGGGACGTCTTCCCCACACCCTGCGAACCCAAGACCACGATTTTCGCCTCGAGACTTTGTGCCATTTTGTCTGATTCTCCAACCGGTAATAGGCCTAGTCGTTTCTGTGTCCCGGTAAGGTCGGTTCTAGGTGATAGTGACGTTCGTTGGTGCCACGTCGAAGAAGGCGTGCGACTTACACTGGTCGACTGGTGAGTGAATGAATAGGGAGTAGGATTCGATTTGCGTGGCTGTGTACCGTAATCGTGGGGTGCGATGGGATGGGATGGGAAAAAGTGGTATGTATGAACCGGTCCAAAATCGAGAAGTGCGTCTCTTCTCAGTAAAAGCACGACTCGATGAGGAGCTCACACTTCCTGCTTTTGTAATGTCTCATAACCAACGCCTCATCATATGCACAATCTGCAGCGATGGTTTCAGCCCTTTCACTTTTCAATGAAGAAATGAGATGGATCACAATGAGGAAGAATTCGCGTAAAAGGTGAGGGAACGGGTGAATGGAGAGGTTATGAAAATAAACACGGGACACTGGTATTGATTGTTTGTTATTTAGGAGCCGTGTTGGCGGGATCAGTTTGGTGGAGCCTGGAGATATTTTAATCGAGATTGCAGATGACGACTTTTGGGGTGCGCATAGCCCGGCTGGTGAATCCTTGCTGCTCCTCCTGCGAGGCTGCAGAAGCTAATTTTATCACGTGGGAGGGTCGGAGGGTGGGAGCATGACTATCTCTCTGTTTTGGTGGTTGAGGAATTCTGGAAATGGGCAGAGTCACCTTGTGATCAACCGGATTGAGTTAGTTGTCAGACAAGTCTGAGCAATGAGTGAGAATGTCCCCAGCAAGATTGCCCAAGCCGGGAATAATCGAATAATCGAGTAGAGCACCGAAGGTGCGAAGAAGATGATGTAAGTCCAAGGATCTTGATTTGATCTTGTGGACGTGGCTGGCATAATATGTACGAGATGGCATAAAAATCGTTACATAATATATGGCATTAATATGTACAAGTCCAGCAGAATCTGGTATTTCTTTATCATTTTCCCCACCTACAATTTCGCCTTCTCCTTAGGGCTGACCAAGGGGTCATAGACAGAAATGCCCTGTAGAAATGTTAATAATGATCTAATATGGGAGAAGGTGAGATACGTACCAGAGTATCAGATGGCACACTACAAGTGTGCATGCTCAAACCTCTTGTATCAACTAAGGTCGGATTCAGTTGATCTACACTCGAGCATCCGATCAACCTCATGTTCATTTCCATTTCGTCCTTCAGCAATTGCATAGCACGGTCAACACCAGGCTGTCCATAGGCACTCATGGCGTACAAGAATGGTCTTCCGATACCAACACCCTTAGCACCAAGACACAATGCCTTGATGATGTCTGTGGCTCTTCTAACGCCGCCATCGACAAAGATCTCGATTCGGTTTTCCCATCCTCGTTCTCGAAGCACTGGCATGACTTCAGCGAGGACCTCAATGCCGGATCGTGCAAAATCGAGCTGTCGACCTCCGTGGTTAGATAGAACGACACCTTGGACTCCTGATTCAATAGCTCTGATGACATCCTCCACTCGCTGAACGCCCTTCAGGATAATGGGCATCTTAGTGATAGATTTGAACCATGGAATATCCTTCCAGCTTAGGGAGGGATCAATGAAGCTAGAAATTGCTCTTGCAGCACCTTGAGAATTGTCGGTCTGTGATCCGGCTTGAACATTTGACCCAGTGTCAGTGAACTTCGACCGCATATCCTTCTCTCGACGACCTAGCTGAGGGGCATCAACTGTAATAAACAGGCCTTTGCATCCACGGTTTTCAGCGTGCTGCACAATCTTCTTTGTGATTGCTCGGTCCTTGTTGACATAGAGCTGCATCCATTGGACCTGGTCTCCTTCAGCTGCATCCATGATCTCGTCGAATGAGCAGGAGGCGAGGGTGGGTATCATCTGAACGACATTGTGCTTCTTCGCTGCTCGTGTGAGTATCACCTCTCCCTCGGGGTTTCCAAGCTTTCCAAGCGCTGTGGCTGTAACGTAGAATGGAATATCACATTTCGTGCCCAGCATGGTTGTTGTGAAGTCGATTTTCTCGACATCCATGAGGATCCGAGGTCGAAACCAGATCTTGTGGAAGGCAGAGTGATTCTCTCTCATTGTCTGAAGGGGTCAGCATAGTCAATTAAGTTGTATGGAAGACTCACAATTTCATCATCAGCACCGCTGGAATAGTATGCCCATGCAGTCTTCTTCATAACACTCCTCGCCACCGCCTCGAAGTCCATTAAATTGTAACATTGTTCCAGGATCGGCATGCGGGCTATCCTCTGCTGTCTCTCTTTCTCTTCTGGGGATTCTTCCTTCTCCTCTTGCTCGACCGTCTTCATATCAACATCGCCGAGGTGTTTGGACTTGTCGAGATATTTGTCGAGAGTGTCGGGAGGATGAATGGGCTCGAATTCTTCCGTCGCATCTTTGCCCTGACGAACGGTCAGTGGAGAAGTTCGTGCCCTGATTTTAGAACTTACAGCATATTTGAGGATGATTTTAGGTCCGCCAGGATGTTCTGAGATATCGTTTTAGTATAGCCTACTCCTGCAGAGGAGTTTGTTTTACCTGGCAAGAATTCCGTCACATCGTAAGCTTTTCCCTGTGCCGAAATTAGCTATTTGCCATCAAGGCATACTGCAGGAGCATGCATACATGAACAATGACCCAGCAAGACTCCCGCGAGTTGTGCTTCGCGATCTCTTCTCCTGTGAGTGGCATGTTTGCTTGCAGATTGTTGGGCCGAGGTAACGTCTAAATCGCAAAAGAAAGATTTGAGAATGGAAAACAAATATAGGAGGAAGGAAAAGTCTAACGCAATTGATCTTCAAATAGGAACCACGATGGTATTTGAAATAATCCGGGAATATGGAGAAGCTCGGTGCTGGCTTTATGACGATTCGAGTTAGGGATCGGATGACATTCGGCAATGTAACTCGGGGCAAGTGGGGGCGAGCTATGATTTTCTATTGCCAAAGTTTGGGTATAAGAATGTGTATTAACATAGCTATAAGCCGTTATCTATATTATGCAATACAACGATACTGGCTACTTGCTCTTCTTATAAATTCACGAGATCAAACCAGTTGTGATCAATGTTGAAGGTCCTAAATGTACTTCCTGTCTCTCGCCGGGGGTTTCCGGATCCGAGCGCGGGGGTGCTGTGGGGAAAGCTTCTCGGAAGCCAATCAAAAGAGCTTGATTGAAATCAGGGGTGGCTGACTGATGCTTCAAATGATTCGCCGACTCTCCTTTTATTGCTCGCTTCACTATAAGATGTTGGCTTAAATGGTCAAAATTCATAATTTTGAGCTTGCTGCTTTTAGCTGGCAACCGCGAACATGGAGTACGATATTAAGAAAGGCAGTTTGTGGGAATTTCGATTATATCTCGCGGTGACTAGGTGGTCGTGAATCCACGGTTTTATGGGCTCGAATGCACCTACAAACACTTCTCACAAGTTTGCTAGCGCGAATAAAGCCCTTAAAGTATCTGTAGTCTCCGGTCGGATATGATCATCGCAATCAAGTTCTCTTTCCGGATTCATGTTCTATTTTCTATAGTCTACCCGTAATTCTATAGCTCTTGCTTACTATCCCTCACCTCCGATCCCAACCAACCACCAACCACACCCTTCAACCAATCCTTCCACTCCTTTTTCTGCTTATCTGCTTCAGGTTCACCGGACACCGGAAACACCCTCCTCCCACCAACCCACGTCTCCTTCACTACTACATCCCTCAAGCTCTTCCCCGCCTCATCCGTAAAAATATCCCTATCAACCACTACCCAATCAGCCCACATTCCCACCTCAATCTTCCCCGTCACACCCTCTCTAAACCATCCATATGCCGCATTCTTCGTGAATCCCACTAATGCTTGGTCAACACTGAGGGCTTCTTCCATATGCCAACCTTGAGCACCATTTGGACTGGTACCTGTTGTCGGGTTGAGGCGGGTGACGGCAGCGTACATGCCGCGAAAGGGGTTCGGTGGCTCGACGGGGAAGTCTGAACCTAGGACTGGGCCAGGATATTTGGATTGAATAGAAGAGGATGGTGGGGGAAAGAGACTGTACATGCGGTAGGCAGAATGGGCGAGACGGTCTTCGCCCAAGCGTGAGAGAGCGTATGCCATGTCGGATGTGGCGTGTGTTGGCTGCAAGTGGTGAGTAAGGCAATGTGGTTTGAAATATAACTTGAATTTACCTGAATGCTCGGAATGATGCCCATTTTTTCAATGCGTTTCTGATCCTCTGGATGCTATTCGACGTCAGCAGTAAGAACGCTATGTATTGCAGATGGAGGAAATAACTATGATTTGAGCATGCTCAATCCTTAAGCGTCGTGCATCGTTGCATCCTTCGCAGTCCTTTCCAAGGACATTTTCGAAAGCATCAACAGCGGCACGATTGGCTCTGTCACCAATAGCATGAACATTGACTTGAAATTCAGCATCGAACCACTAATCACGTAAGCATAAGTTCATGCATTCGATATAGTAGCTCACCTTCTTGACCACAGTTGTCAACTCTGTCTCATTGATCAACATTGTCCCACGCGTCTCTAATTTATCAGAATATGGCTCGAGCAGCGCGGCACCCCAGCTCCCCAATGCGCCATCAGCAAAGAGCTTTACACCTCCAAGCATCAGTGTGTGTGCACCAAGCCCGTCTGGAGCATCAAGCAACTTCAAACTCTTCGTCTCACTGGGACAAAAAGAGTTCCTCTCTGCACATTCGAGCATGACGTTGATCCTAATCGTCAAATCTCCCTTATCAGCCATATTTTCCAGGATCTTCACATCATCTGGTCGCATTCCAGCATCGCCGACTCCAACAATGCCTACTTTGTTCAACTCCGCCATAGCGGTCTTGAACCAGCGTGTCTTTTGTGCAACGTCTGGTTTGGGAGCAAGTGGGTAGATAATGTAATCCATAGCATTGTCACAGAACACCCCTGGCCCTGGATCCGTGACGACAACACCTCCCGGTGGTGCTTCAGGTAGTGGATCCGACAGAAGATCAAGGACTTTCTGAGAAGTGAGAACGCAGTGTACGTCAACTCTGTCAAGCATGATGTAGAGATCTGAGAGAGCTGGATCGACGGCTAGCTCTTTCTGGAATTTTCAGCGAACACAACCTAAGAGATCGAGATGAGGGCTCACAGCAGTAGGCATTACACCCCCGAAATACTTCTGATCCCAGCCAATCCCGCGAATCCACTTGTCACGTGAGCCATACCCTTCACCTCGATGTTCTTCCAGAAACTGCTTGATCCGCGTCCTCACTTCATCCATGCTCTTTGCATCATAAAGTGACACTGATTCCAGCATCTCGCCATACTGTAAGATATGACCGTGCGATTCGATAATCCCAGGAAGGACGTAGCCATTCAAGAAAGTGATGTCCTGATTAGAGCCCGGAATCTTGGTGAGGACTTCAGTGAAGATACCATTCTGAACTCGAAAGCATTGGGCTTGTGGAAGTGAGGTATTGAGAGTTGTTACGAATGAGGTAGAGGGGTCGGAAACGCAGTAAAGAGTGGGATGAGAGGATTGAGTGGCAAGCACAGAACTGACAATGAACGCCAGAGATATTAGAGCAAAAATTGCCATCTGTGGAGAGCTTCGTAGCAGCAACATCGCCATGAACATTTACAGCAGCAGTGAAGAGAGAAGTGAAAAGTGATGGTGAAGTTTGATGCGTGATCTGCATGATTAGCGGTAACGACCCCTGAGTCACGTGCGAGGTACTATGCTGAACACCCAGGTATATGTTCATCGGCGTTTGCATAATAAGTGAGTAGTAAAGCTAGATATTTCATAGGTGGTTGTCTTGAACTCTATTCTCGAAGCATCTATCGAAATATTATTAAAAACTCACGTACGAACTTCTCCCCCAAGACTCCTGTCGTTTTGCAGCAACATCATAAACTCCTCACAAACGAGGTGTTGAATGCCCAACGAAGCCAGAGAGCATATAATATTAAGAATGTCTGTATCCTCAAACTCTTATTTACACTCCAATTTACAAGCATAACAAATTTTCTCCCCAAGCTAATAATTAGTCTCAAGAATATACACACCATGATGTACATATTGCTATACATAATGCTTCGATATTGAAGATAGGAGAAAGCCACCACTTGATAGTCCTTGAAATGATCAGTCTAGCGAGCTCTCAAATTCAACGGGAGCATCAAATGCAGCCAACAAAACCGCACCGTTCCCAAAGCAGGCGACTAACCGACGTCCAGCACTTCCCCACGACAAAAATAAAGATTCAAATAAGCAAATTCCAATAACAAACAGAAACAGGTCTCTTAGTGTAATGGTAACACGCTCTAACACTATATGGTGTATAAGAGTAATCTAAGTTCAAATCCTAGAGAGGCTCCTGTTAGGGAAACAAGGTAATGTGTCAAATGCTACCCTTGTTTTCCAGATTGAAATCTCTTGGTGTAATGGATATGGTGTACAAGAGTATTCTGGGTTCAAATCTTGGAGGGGTCAATAGCTCTTAACATTTTTTTACTTCTTCTTCTTGTTTTTTTGGTGCAACATCTCAGATTCGGTATTCGGAGGCAAAGGCAAGCAACCGAAAAGAATAAATGAAAAAAATTGTTGCTAAGCAAGGCGGTAATTCCAATGATTCTCGGGCAGCCAACTTTTAGTCTATCCAAATATTAGAATTAATCCAATTTCCGTGTCTCTCTAAACCAATCCATCTACAAACTCTTACCCTTACCTCACTTCCCCGTCGCTAACCCTAAAGTCCTCGCCCTCACAATCCTCCTCAAGTGATGAAGTCCGAACATCCTCGGCACCACAACATCAAACACCCAACCACCCAGAAAATTCCAAAGAAACCAGATCAATCCACTTTTGTTACCCTTCCAAAGCCACTTCTTCTGTCTCCACGGCGATTTCAACGCCTCCCTCACAACCCCTCTCGCATAAACCTCTGCAGGCATTGCTCCTTCCTGACTATGGCTTACTCTCCTTGTGAAATGTTCCTCGATATCGACGTACAGACTTCCTTCGGGCAGCACTCTCTTAGTTCGAGCAATATTGGACTGAACGCCTCCCGTGACTATGACCAACACTCGAACATCGTATGGTTCGAGCTCGAGCCTCAATGTGTTGGAGAATGAATGTAATGCGGCTTTGGAAGCGTTGTATACGGATCCGAAGACGTATGGCATAATGGCCGCAATGGAGCCAATATTTAGTATCAGGCCGTGTGAGGCGATGAGAAAAGGCGTGAAAGCTTGCGTTATGAGGATGATGGAGAAGAAGTTCGTTTCGAAGCAGGCTCTTACGTCATCGATATCGACATCCAATGCTGGCAACGTACAATTTCGTCCTCTATTTGCAGTAATAGTATCAGTCTCGTCTCTATACTTGCCGTGTGTAAAATGTGGGGATGCAGGGGAGAAATAGGATGAAGGAGGGGTATACGCATTATTGACTAATATATCCAGCTTTCCTCTTGTCAACTTTTGCACCTCCATCTTTGCCTCGCTAATACTGTCTGCATTCGTAACATCGAGACTTAGGGTAGTCATGCCCATATCTTCTAGATCTTTCATCACAGCCTTATCCCGAGCCGTTGCTATCACATGCAGCCCTACACGCAACGTCAGTGCCAAATGAAAGAACACACTATTATGGGATCTGGCTTACCGACCCTTCGCATGGAATTCTCGAGCAAGGGCATGTCCTATTCCCCCAGGAGAGCATCTGTGCGGTTTGAATTAGGCTTCTATCTAGCTGTAGGTGCATGGAGAAAGTAGAGAACGAACCCTGTAATGAGGACACTTTTCTTTGCAGATTCCGCCATGATATAATCTCCGATACCTTGGTTGACTGAATCCTCAACGCACGATATCGATAAGGTATGCTTGAGTCGTTATTCAACGTTGATGGCGTTCAATTCTAGTTGTGTCGTTGTTGATCGTCTCACTTTGTGCCGAGGTCAGATATCAGACAAACCCTTATCGGCTCCGGGTAGCTCCATCGAGACCCTGGAAAGGGGGCGGCGTTCAGAGTACCCTAGCCTCTCGACATTTGCGACGTTTATTCAAATCACAGCCAAACAGGAACATGTAAGGAGAGACTTTATTATTTTCTGATAGTATTATGCTTTAATTATAGCAACTCTATACTCTTATCTATCATGATTGTTTGACAAAACTTTTGACAGTCCTCATCAAGTGTGTCCTTGGAAGCAGTGGTTCCATCATCTCCGAACATAGAGGGGAAAAGTTAGCAAAATCAGGAACATATAAGTATGTCCTACAGCGAAATTGACAGCAAGTCTAGAAGCGAAAGTGTGTAATGCTCGATGAGATCGATGACCATCAAAGCCAACGTCGTCCGACTGGGTTGTGTCTACCAGCACCCTCCATTCCGTGATGCTCATATGCAGGCTTTCCGTAAGGATTCGGCGTCGTTGTGGCAACAGGCACATAGTAACCGACTAGGGTTGAAGAACTCACGCTCAATCCAGAATCGATAGAAGTTTCAACTCCAGAGTTCAGAGAGCTCGTCACAAAGCTTGATGTTGGAGATGGACTAGCGGAAAGATTACCAATTGGGATTGTGTACGTAGCAAGAGTGGATGCTAGGGAAGACAAGGTCGACAAGCTAGTAGCGGTTCCTGTACGAGTTAATCAATGTTCTTCTAACTTTGGCATATCAGACTCACCTTTGGCTATCGAGGAAGTAGATGGAGTGCTTGTAGGAGCGCCATGCTTTTCGGTGCAGGTTGTGTCAGGCATGTATGATGCGGTCGTCAATGGAGTTGATGAGAGTGTTACTGATACTGTAACATCTTGCGCTGACGAAATCGTGCTGCTCAGAATCGAGAGAGAAGTCAGGAATCCGATAGCTGAACTGGTCGACGACCCATAGTTGCCGGTTTCTGTTAGGAGAATAGGTACCGTTGAGTTGGAAGGAACACCATAAAGCGCAGAAGTAAACGTGCTTGTAGACAAGCTACTACCGTCGTAAGGCACTGTCCCTGTCGATCTAGTAATCGATGTCGTGTTTGAAGGGACACTATATGGAGCCGAGGATGACAGTGAGGTTGCAATGCCGATAGCCGAACCAGTTGAGGATCTATAGCTTCCTGTGCCTGTAGGACTAGCCACGGAGGAGGAATTGAATGGCACGTAGTACGGAGCTGAGGGCAACCCAGTGCCTGAGGATTGGCCCTTTGAGGTCTGATTGTAGACAGGATAGGGAGCTGAGGAGGATCCGATCACTGAAGTCGTTCCTTGGGAGATGCTGTATAATGGCAGGCCTGTGCTTAATGGACCAACAGAAGAATAGACTGACAAGCCAATTGATCCAGTTGGAAGAACAACACTCGATCCGTTGGTCAGCGAATACGGGGCTGAAGTTGACTGAGCAATGCTCGAATGCGGAGGAAGCGACGAGAGAGAGACGATACTTGGTATAGAATAGGACGAAAAACCGCCGGAAACCGTTGAAGCGAAGGGAATTGAGTACGGCGGGACGCCTCCTGAGACTGAAGTGCTTGAGTAAACCACTGTATTGCTTGTGAAAGTGGTAGAGTTTAACAGTGGGTATGGAGCACTGGAACTGATGCTGTACGAGAGATTTGGCAAGCTGCTGGAGCTGGAATAGCCCGTAGTAAGAGAGCCAATGACGATGGAAGAAGATGACAAAGACCCTGTACCTGTGGGGCTATAGGAAGACGTCAAGTTAGAGGCCGGATTTAGTTTAGAATATGTTGGCATGGAGGAGTCGTTTGGGGATGAAACGAATGTCCCAATTACCGATGATGTTGAAAATCCAGTTCCTACTAGCGTACTAGAGGTTGTGTTAATTGTCGGATAAGCTGTAGACGGGTTTGATAGGACAGAAGCTGAAGAAATTGGAGGTGGCAGTATGGTCTGGAGTGGTTCCGAGGATGTTAGTCTAGTCCTCGTTGGTCTACCAACAGATAACGATGAAAGAGTGCTTTCTGTTGAGCTGCTTCTGATTGACGAGCTAGATCCGAGAGTTGTCACGCCTCCTGCCTTAGACGAGTTTTGGCCTGGTGTAGCAGATGAGCCTGGGGAGCTCCCCGAATAGGTGGAAGGCAGATCACTATAGCTCGATATAGTTGGGGAGGACGACGAGAGATTGCTTTCAATCTGCGACGATGTCTCAGATTCAACAATTATCGATGAAGTCTGTGCGTTTGTGTTAGGGGTTGAAATCACAGAGCTAGGCGCAGAAGATGTGATGATTAGTAATGAGGTTGTTGTGGAAAGAGGAGAATATGCCGGGCCAGCAGTGAGACAAGAGCAAGCAGACGAGATTTCAGACGGGGAATTGTTGCACTTAGAGACAAATGCAGGGAGACCGGTAGTTGCAACATTGAGGCTCGTAGTATATGTTGCACAGAAGCCTGCTGCCAGTATTGATGATCGGGCTATTTGTCGAATGCAATTATTCCGGTTACACTTCAAGGGGTAGATGGTACTTGTCGCTTCTGGCGTGGTCACTGGTGAGGTATATACCTGGGCAGTTGTCGAAGCAAACAAGCCCGTTGGTGCAGAAGCTAAGCCGGAGGTCATGGATACTGCAGAAGACTCGGACGAAATTGGCAATGTTGACACATAGCCACTTGAAGATGGGTTGCTCTCGAGAGACGTGAAGGTGCCAATAGCTGATGCCGTGGTCTGTCCAATGCTCTGGCTTGTGGAGTATTGGCCTGGATCGTAACTTGATGGTAGGCTGGAGACGCCTGAAGCGGATGAATTCTCGACGCTCGAGCTCAGAACGGTGTATGGCGATATATTAGTACCGCTCTCAACCTCTGAGGTGGTCGCAGGCGTGGTTGGCTTGAGAGTGACGGAGACGGTAATCGATTCTGTGATCAAGACGATGGAACCAGTCTCTTGGATTGGGATGGAGCTTGTGACTTCAGATGGTGCAGATCCAGTGATTGAAGTATAGAGAATAACCGGGGCAGTAGACAAAAATATGCCAGGAGTAAGGACTACACAAGACTTGTTAGGATCATTATGCATGAAATTGACGGGTGGCTTGCCAGTGTAGGGAGCAGAAGATGCAGGAGTCTTTTCACCAGAAATCAAGGATGTAGCAGTTGACGAGCCGTATGAAGATTCGCTGGAAATGGTGGGTGCAGGCCCATGCCCGTACCACGAGTAACCTCCATACGTGACCTGAGGGTTCTCGTAAACGCTATATTGCCGAGGTGCCAGGCCTGCATCACCATGACGCTGTAACTGGAGCCACTTGGGGAGAGCCTGTGTCCCAGAGAGCAGATTCAGAAAGAGAGACCCCAGCGTGAGACCAACGTTGAGAGTGTTAACCCTCATCGTGACCTAAACAGCACCAAACTCGTGAGATACTCGAGGCAGGAAGGTGTACTGAAGCACAAAGTGCGGGAGAGCTTCCTGATGAATTGGGACTTATTGTAGAGGTTCGGGGTTGATAAACAAACGAGTGTGGTTTTGCAATGCCGCAAACAAGTGGCGAAAAGAGTTGTGGTTAGCACCAGACTGCTCGCACTTTCGAAAGACCTGGCTTGAGACGAGGTGGTATCGGAGAAGATTATTAAAAGGAACGAATGTGGAGATGAGAAAAGATGTTATAAGAAGATGAGCTGAAGAGATGTCACTAGCTCGAGATCAGATTCCGAGCTCTTACACTTCGACTCGAAAGGGGAGGCACTTCATCCCTAGCCACTGCAGAAACTACCTCCAGATCTGGATAGGGTACGAAGAAGGAACGTGCCAGTCGTTTTCATCAGCTTTATCAGGCCGATGCCGTCATTGAGCAGTGCTTGTTTCATCATGGCAGTACAGGGCAAGTACCCGAGCCGTGTGTGCTCGATGGAGCAGGAACGAGGACTTTCCCTCTCTCAAACGGAACAGCAACATGAAGGCAAGATTCGAGATACTCGTACCCGTCGAGAATTTGCCAGAGATAGATCCGATGCTGTGTCTTTCCCATCCGAGTCTCCAGACTTGTCCGTGTAGTACAGCCTGCCGGAGGAACAGGCTGCGTGCAAGGTGCCAATTTGACGAGACCGGGTCGCTACCAACAGGAATGCAGCCGTCCGACCACCTTCGGCAGCTTTGGTATGCTCCTGCATCAACGCGCAGCCGCTGTAGAAAGGACAAAGACGGACTTGTGAATGTGAGTGACCAGCTGCTCAGCTTTCTCTGCTCTGTTCGACGTTTGCAGCCAGAAACATTGCTCTTCCAAGTTACTCCCGTGCAACTCACGCCTAGCCTACGTGCATGATAGCCATGGCACGACTTTTGTGCTTCACGGCTGCAAACGCACCGTTGGTTTTGGACGGCAGCCGGAGCTCAACAAGTTTTGTTTGGACAAGTCTGATTTTAATTGGCTTGATGCAGAGAAATATCGATGACATCAGCTGGGAGAGGATTGATCGGCAGCTGGAGCGAGGCCGAATCTGCAGTTCGACATGAACGCTGGCTCTTGTTGGGCTTTTCAAACCCCGCTGAACAGATTTCAAGCCTCGAAGCTTTCCCTGTTGATGCAGGGGCATCACGTTGTAGCTTATGAGATCTCACCGTTGATGTAGTACTTGCATTATCTGGGGTTTGTGATTAGATAGGCCGCCAGATCATCACAGCTTCATGACGCCTTGTGAACTTATCATCTACGGTGAGAATATCTCGATATAAGTACTGCAATGAATTATATGACTATGGAATGGCCAAGCCTCAACCATGTGCTATCTTCTGAACGCCATGCACGCGGAAAATTTCATACAACAAACAGAAATGTGCATGAAATTTTGGTGTGAAAGTGACGGTTCGGTGTGACGGTTCGACGCTCGAGATTGTTACATGGAGGCTCGAAGCGATGCCAATGCAGGGATGTGATCGGACGATGATTGCACACGTCAAGTCTAATATCGGCAGGCTGCATGCCCAGTCTATTGAACCTTCTTAGACTCATCACGAGATCTCGGCTCCGACATCTCTGTCATAGCACTGTTACTTTCAATGTCGGCCGCCCAAAGCGCAGCTCCCACTGTCAGTAGATCAGTAAGAGAGAGAGAGAGTTGCGGTGGAGGAATGAAAATTACCCGTGTTTGTGAAAGAGAAGAAGATCGAGGCGAAGGGAATAAGTTCAAGGACAGTAGCTACGGTTCCGAATCTAATTTTAGGTCAGCTATTTCCTAGCTTCACGCAAACAATATAGCTGTGGCGTTCGGTTCGGGTTGAATCCGATAGCTACATAATTTAACAGTCTAGGTTCAGGAGCATAGTTTTTACGGCCAGCGTCTAAACAGTGACCATGGCGTTGCGCCACCCTCTTCTGCGGAGTCGCAAATATACTGTGGCACGAAGGGGCTGAAGAAGAAAAAAAACGTACGCGGTGTAAGGGGCTGTGTTCTCCTTCAGCCAATCCTCTCTCTCAGCATTCGTCCACTTCTTGAGCTGGAAATACTACGCGGGCGTTAGCGACTCGAGCTCAATGCCAGATTGGAGATGACTTACTCGCGTATGCACCGAGCGACCTCTTGTCCGTCCCTGCAAAAGCACGAAAATAACAGTCCCAACTAGCGGGATGAAGTTCAAAGGTAGGTACATGGCATATCTGACCAGGGCCTTCGGGCTGTACTTCTCGAATGGGGACTTGATAAGCTTTCCCAACTTTGCAATCGGATCATTGAAGTTGCCAGACTTTAATTGGCGTCCTTCAGCAAGCACGCCTGTTTGTCTCCTTGCTACCAAGACTCCATCAAATGTATCAACTAATGCATCTTGTAATAAGAAAGTTCGTGAAAGAATTGTGATCAAGGTAGAGCTTTCGCTGAGGGTCAAGAGGATGGTTGTGATGGCGGCCAAAGGTCCGTTGACGAAGACCAGAACAGCAAGCTGTGGAAGATACACAAATGCAAACATAAAGGCTATCACTCCGACCGAAAGGGTCATGGTTGGGACGAGTTTCGAGAGAAGTGGCTTCCAGAGGGATCTGTGGCTGACGAAGTAGAAGATGCCCTGCTTTTTGTCAGACGGACATGCAGATTCATGGAGATATTGGCCAACCTTGATAGGGTATAAATAAGATCCAGACTTTGCGGCAGATTTCGCCATATCTCTAGCCTTATTAAAATCCTCTTGTCTATATGTCCAAGTCAACTTGCTGTCTCTGAAGCGGTATTGTGCGGGTTTAACTCACGCGACCTCTTTAGCCTTGGCTCTGACATTGTCAATTGTACTTGAAGACATGTTACGAAATAATTATTCGGGTATCTGTTTTTCTTGTTGTCTGAAAGATATCTCGGGTTGTGCTCTTTAATTGTGCGCTGGTAATGGTTTTGTTGGCAGCCTCGAGCAAGCCAAGCCTTCCAATTTTAGTGACGTCGTGTGGCTTAATGGCCCACTAGCGCCCGCCCCCACAATTTCCAGGGGTAGCCCCGTTTCCATTTCTCTACCTAGCTACCGAAGCTTGGTCAATCGCTCTGAAGCATGACCCCATCGACTTCGTCACTCAAATCTTTCGAATATAGGCACGGTTTCAAGTCAAGTCGTGTATAGTGCAAGCTTGAAATGATATGTTTCTCATGACCACCCTATCTAGGTACGAACAACCATGCAATGCAAATTTAGGAAGGTAAATCTATCCTATGCAAGCAAGAACGTCCCCGCTCTAAACTTTTCATCAGAACGCCGGTATTGCAGTACCAAACTAAATTTGTAGATGCCCCGGAAACAACAACGCCTCATAGACGATCCAGCAGACCTTGACTCTCCAACAGCAGCACGATCTGGTGAACGGCGCTTCTGACACTTGTGGTCTCGAGATCAACTGTCAAGTCTGCCTTCTTGGGTATTTCATATGGGTCATCAACTCCGGTGAAGCCCTTGATCTCTCCATTTCTAGCTTTCTTATAGATACCTCTCTTATCAGTACGCTCGGCGTGCTCGAGGGATGTGGCGACGTGAACGAGGTAAAAGTCACCATATTTTTCGACTAATTCTCTAGCATGGTGTCTGGCATCCTCGTATGGTGCAATTGGAGCAGCAATCACAGCTGCACGCGCACGAGTAAGTTCCGATGCGACAAAAGCAATTCGTCCGATGTTGCGGGTTCGGTCGGCACGGCTGAAGCCAAGTTCGGAGGATAGTTCAGCACGAACAGTCTCGCCTAGGAGGAGAGAGACCGAGCGTCCACCTTGCTGATTGAGAGTGACATGGAGAGCACGAGCAATTGCGTCTTTTCCACTGTTTTGGTATCCCGTAAGGAAGACAGTGAAGCCTTGCTCAGAGCGAGGAGGGTGAGACTCTCGGAGAACTCTCACAACCTCAGGGTATGAGAACCACTCTGGAATTTCGCGGCCACTTCGCAGACGGCTTCGAAGCTCTGTGCCAGAAATATCAAGGGTGCGGACACCGGTTGGAACTTCATCCTTGGGTCGGTATTCATCGCTGTCTGGGAGGTAGGTCATCATCTGGAAGGGAACGACTTCGATGCCGAGCTCGTCCTTGTACTTCTCAACCGCATATTGGGCGTCGTATGGGCCATAGAACTCTTCGCCTTTGCTATTCTTGCCTGGGCCTGCGTGATCACGACCAACGATGAAGTGAGTTGCGCCAAAATTCTTTCTGATGATAGCATGCCAGATTGCTTCACGGGGTCCACCCATACGCATTGCTAGTGGAAGGAGACCCAGAACTGCCATGCCGTTGGGGTATCTTGGTAGGAGAGCTTGGTAGACACGGACACGGGTGAAGTGATCGATATCTCCAGGCTTCGTTAAACCAACGACTGGGTGGATGAGAACATTGGCTTGGCGGGCACGAGCAGCTCGGACGGTCAACTCTCGGTGAGCACGATGCATCGGGTTTCGGGTTTGGAAAGCAACGACCTTGGACCAACCGAGTTTGTCGAAGTGGAGGCGGAGTTCTGCGGGAGTATCTGACGAAGTGATCAGCACTCCGCATGAAATTTAGCTGGGAGGAGCTTACATCTGAGCGCAACGTAGTCATAGTGCTCCAAGCGGTTGATGGCATCGATCTTTCCTCCAACATAGTATTCTCGGGCTGTGTGGTGAAGATACTTCACTGCTGGGTGATCATCATCGCCGCCAAATACTTTCTTGGCTTCATTTTTTCTGCAGATTGTAAGTTTCTGTAAAGTCAGGAATCTGATAGTGGCATACTTGTCGGGTTGGTAGACATCTTCAACAGTGATAATGGCAAGGTTGCGGTCATCACGGAAGTCGCGGATTGTAATTCTTGCTCCTGGCTTGATTCCTATCTCCTCAATCTGTTCCTGCGACACATCAAGTGTGATTGGCATGGAGAAGAGGTTGCCATCCACTAATCGATTATTCTCAACCACGCTGGAACATGTTATTCAGCCATTTAATCGGTATAAGTCTGGAAAGTGCATACCCATTATAATCTTTCTCGTTCATGAAGCCTGTGCAGAGAAGTATGAGCGTATATCCTTGCCGCGGCGACTCGCTGGATTTGCTATGGCGGGGCATTTTTGGCCCACCATCGACGTACCTTCCAATGGAGAAAAGCCACCGGAGAGAAGCAATTCGAGATCACATAGCTGCCTCTCCGTCAGAACGATAGCTGGTAAAGTCTCTGCCTCAGCTGCGAGCTTGTCATGTCGTGGTAAGTCGCGTGCCAGAAGATCTCTATGCACATGTTAATGGATGTGTTGCTTGCTCACACAGCGAGTATCTGCTACTTACTTGAGTTCTCCACCGTGGGGAGGGTTCGCCATCTTAAAATAGTGCACAAAGATAGAGGGTATGATCAATTGAGGACGCTAGACAAAAAAGAAGGAGAAAATGAGAGCTTTCAGTCAAAGGAAATGGTGTTTATTTTTTCCCTTTGGATGATCGATGGCGCCTTTTTACCGGCCCGGCATCGCGCACGTCATCTCACGAGGCTGACTCTGGTACGACTTTATCTGCGACAGAGATCCCCCTATCCACTTTTTTCGTACCCCTTGCATAAGCCGTGTTCGTCGCTTCATCATCAGCAACTTTGCTGAAGAAGAGCATGGAATTTTGCTGATGAATCTGTTTCTGTATAATCTGCGACGACCTATCGCAAAGAAAACCTCCGTCCGCTGCGCTGCCCTAGAAAAAGAAAATCTGCAGATCTTGTGGAAGCCACATGTTCAAGCTAAGGGGCAGCCACTAGCAGGGCGTGATGCTTCCGTTGAAGACTACTCGACAAGTGCATCTTGAAGACAGCAAGAATTAAGAAGCTTTGAAGTCAATAGCATACATGCAGACTCCTTCCTTTCACTGTGTTGTATTTTCATTGTGTCACGTGTCAGTTTCTTATCTTATCAGTCGGAGATGGATTTTTTTGTTGCCGATGAAGATGAGCTAGTGAGCTAATAACCTTCCACCTCTGGGATTTTGGGAAAGCTGGTTTTCACTTCCAGGCCGCCTCGAAATCGCTGTCAACACTCTACAATATGTCCGTCGTATCAGGAACGAAGGGAGAGACTGCTGCGCAGGCAAGATCATTGGTAAGCCACTCTTCTATTGTGTCAGTTTCTCTAGCTTGCCACCGGTGTCACAAAGATCACCGAGCTCTTGGGCAAAGTAATGTTTGATATTAGATGTATCTTTGGGAGTGCGGAAGCTGATCAAATTTCAGTATCGTCAATTGCTACGGCAAGGGGAGCAATTCGCTGCCTACAACTTCAGAGAATATGCGAAACGAAGGACAAGAGATGCGTTCAGAGAACACAAGGATGTACAGGATCCCAGAGAGATACAGGAGTTGATGCAGAAGGGTCTGAAGGAATTACAAAGCATGAAGGTGCGTTGGAGTATCTGGCATGATGCTTTGAAAATTCCGAGGGGTGTTGCTGTTGCAGCTCGGATATAATAACCCTCGGTCAATTCGGCCTATTGGCTGAACTACGGCTTTGGAATTGTTGCTGACTTGCTTCGACACAGCGGCAGACAGTTGTCAGTCAATTCTTCCAATTGGATCGATTAGTGGTGGAGGGTGGAAAGACGGTACGTCTCTGTTTCGTTGCTCTACAAGCAGAGCTATAAATAATACCGGATGGCTAACTATGCGAAGGGAAAGCAAGGTGGACGAAGAAATGATATAGTAAGACAGAAGGATACTGGGTACGTTTTGAAATCCCACTACTTCGTACAGAAAGTCCTCGACTAACAACATTCAGATGGGATTGATCGACAAAAATTTGGCATGACTAGTACAAGGAATGCTTCACGACGTTATGTTAGATTCTAGGAGATGGCAATCATCACTGTACAACAAATGTGTATTCAATGAATCTGGAAGATGAGTCCAGAAGCAGGTGTTCATGGACTTACCCTACTCAGACAGCATAGCGAAGACTATTGTCCCTACATAATTGCACTTCTACTCCAGTAAACCATGGATAAAACTGCTGGATGTGGTGGCTTATTGGCTTCTATTTGACATTGCACTACTTGAGATAACCCATTCTCTCAATATACAGGACTCCAATCAACTCAGAAGTCTTCGAAGTACGAATTCTCAGACACCACGTACTCAGTGGAATGACTATCAACCATTCTCTCATAGTTGTGCCCTCTGAATGCAAACCTATAGCCTACATTGAACAAAGATCCCAAAACTCATCTCGAGAGAATAATATCACGTGACTACAAGGTTACCCATGAGCGTTCCTGCGTGTCCGCGCAGCCTCAGCGAAGTTGCGAGACGCGCCTACCCTCACTTCACCTCACATCGCGCCTGCCGTCGCACCTATTTTAGACTACTTGGAGCTTCCGTCGCGTTGACTGTAGTTGTAAGTACGCTGTTATTATTTTAGCAAACAATTGCAAAATTGTGGTCGCACAACTGCTAACATGAAGCGTTCTTCAGGTCCACAGGCAGTCCCCCAGGACCTGTCCCTTGACTCTAGAGCTACAAGTCTACCGCGGGTTCGTAGGTCTCTCGAAAAGGCCCAATTCAACGAGTCCAATATTGGTGCGCAAGGTCATCGAGGGAGCACACAACCTTCGCCAGAGAACGAGAGCTATATTGAGGTCGACGTACCGTCCACTGTAACCTCCTGTAAAAAGCGCAATCGTTCGAAGAAACATACCACACTAGACGAGAAGAGCGATCCTCACGTATTCGATCTTCCTTTACGACAACTACGCGATCACACACAAATCAGAAATCAGTATTACTACGAGTCCGACTCGTTATCCAGCCCAGAACTCAGCTGGAAGCGCAAACCTCTGAAGAAACAGACAACACCAAACAAGAAGAACAATCCTCAGGAATTTTCACTCACTCCTTCCCGACAACTACGCAATCACGCAATCGTACACAAATTGGAAGCAAGAATTATTACGAGTCCGACTTGTTATGCAGCCCAGAGCTTCAGAATAGTCCAGAGTCTCCCAATAAACAGCCAACACCAAACGACAGCCAGCAAAGAACGAATACTGAAAATACTTATTACCCAGAGGATTCAGTTGATTCGATTGACCCCGATGAACATCTGACATCACAGGTTCAAGCACTCAGCGAGTCTCCGATTAGACAGGCGACACCTAGCGAAAGACGGGTAGAAACAGGACGTCCTGATCCTTCGGAGGACTCAACTGATTCAGTTAATTCAAGTGAACCTCTGATATCACTGGTTCAGGCGCTCAGCACCCAACTAGAGCAGACATTATCTATGGCGCCTACAGTAAGAGAACACAACCACATTAACAAGCAGCTTCTGACGCATCAATATAGTACAGGAATCAAAACAGGCGGCAAAATCGGACTGGCGTTGTTGACCATGATATCTTTGAAGGTCTCCCAGTCCGCCAATGGCGACGTGAATTTGTCACTGTAGCACCTCCTCCGACTCAAGACAGCACAGCCTCTCAGAATGATATTTGGGCTGTCGAACTTCCACATGGCATGCCTAAAGACTCCCATCTTCTGCCCCAACACAGTCAAGATCTCCTAAGAGCGGCTCGATCAGGCAGAATATATAAGCGACCCGCTCCACCGGAGGAGGAGGAAGCTGATCCAGAGGCAATCCTTGGTGACAAGCCAGAGAAGAAAGAGGATGATCCAAAAGACAAGGGTTTCACAGCCAAAGCGTGGAAGCCGACCCCTCGTCATGTAGAATTATCCGATATGGAATACCTGGCTAAGAAGAGAAAGAATTTGGTCCCTATGAAGTCAAAACCTGTCCCTGTGGCAGCAACTCTGACGAAGACTACAGTGAAAAGGATTGATGCTGCAGGAAATGAATATGTTCAAGATGTGGTTGTACCCCACGGTCAACAAGTTGAAGGAGAAGTCATTGCACAAACGGTCATCCCAGATCCAAATGCCAGCGTTGATCCATTCACCGCACAACCAACACCACCAAAAAGGAAAGGGGGAACTTCAAAAAAGAAGCTTAAGGGACCAGGGAGAGGTAGAAAGAAGAAGCAACAAGCCGCTCCTACCAGCGTGCCTGCGACAGCACCAGTAGATGGGACAGTCCAAAGTGGTGCATTTGAAGGAGCCATAGGACCTGATGTAAGTGCAGTGAAAATTGGTGGCACGATGTTATGAACTAACATTGTTGCAGGGCGTGAAAATGGAAGTTGACGCAAATACAACACCGACAAATAACGAGGATACAGAAATGGGCGATGGCTCTATGGCAAATTCTGACGACGATGAGGGAGATGAAGGAGAAGATGGTGATGACGGGGATGACGACGAAGGGTCTGATGCACAAAGCTCGCCTTCGAAACGTCCAAGGACAACCTCACCTCCTGTGGGAGAAATACCCTCTATGAAGTCAACTCCCAATTTTGGCCCGTCAGACACGATAATGGGCGGCACTGAAATTTCTCGGCCTTCAAGGATACTGACAGAGCGAGAGAGATCTGAAGGGAAATCAGGTAGTCCATTGAAGACTGTCGCCCTGACAGCGTCGACTCTCACGTCGCCTCTTATGTCACCCAGCGTAGCGTCTGCTGAAGGATCATTCTCAGCACCTGGACATCAAAGCCCAGTAGTTGCATCTGTGGAGGCTGCAAGTCTGAACGAGGCAATGCAACGAGAGGCAGCAGAGAGTGCACCCACAACGCTGCCTCCGCCACCGCCTGAGCCTACCAAAGCCGAGGTTGAAGCTGCTGTGGAAATACGCCATGAGGAGGAGGAAGAGGAGGAAATGTTACTCGATATCGTTGACAATGCTAATAATGCGCAAATCGATAGCCGAGAGACACCGATCCCAGCACCTGAGCCAGAAGTCCCTGTAGAAGCGATTCCTTCCGAAGCTGTTGAATCACCAAGGGAAGAGGGAATTGCGACTGAGCCGCCTGTAGAAGATAAGAAGCCTGAAGAGCTAGCGCCAGACGCAGACGACGACGATTACTACCCAGATTTACTGGGCGGGTTGGAGAAATCGTTGGAGAAACAGGAAGTGAAGCCCGACAAGTTGGACGCTGCGGACGCGAAAGAGACAGAGATGGCTCCAGAAGAAAAGTCGTAAAGATGGGTCATTCAGAGAGGTGTAAGAGCAGCGTTCTCTGAACTTGGTGCTTGCTGGGTTGTATTTATGGCGCCGAAAAGGAGGTAAAGGAACAAACATTCTTGCGCTGACTATTAGCAAAGAGTACCTAGGTATGTGTAAGTTGGAAAGAGTAGACATGGTGTTATCTGGATAAATGAATTTTATGAATGAATATTACTATTGATGGGTATCTTCTTCAAACAAGCATGTGCAATATGGTGATCGCAAAGAGATATCTCGATTCTTTCCTGGTTCAATGGTGGTAGAAGACTAGAGAATCCTGACGTCGAGCAGCTTTCAATGCACATCACCGAGCATCGGTCTCTTTGCTTTTTTCACCTCGTTAGCTCTGCGACACATCGCAATCGTCCAATATCCGCTTGTTCTGCCGGGTCTATTTTGATTGAAAGCTCTTCCCCTAAAACACTCTTTCTACATCTGTAAATGTGCCATTTCCTCCATGTTCTGAACTTCAGATGAGGCTAGATTGATGTTAATTAGTAAATTATAGTCGGATAAAAAGAAAGAGATAGGGGTAAAGAAAAGAGTGAATTTTGTTGCAAGGTAATGGTAATTGGAGTCGCAGTGAAATACTTTCAAGGCATTGAAGCAGACAAAGAGATTTAGTGTTTAATTCAATAGACATTTAATCTTAAGAGCATAAATCAACCCCCGCACACTCGGCGATGCCAATAGTAATCCAATCTGACTCTCCCTACAACAAAAACTTCGACCAAATTCCAAAGGTTCGCGACGTCAACGAGCCCGGAGGAATTCTAGGAGCCGTTGGTTGTGCCCTCTCGCTCAGCGCGACTCGGGATGTTGACCAAGATGGCGGCGTTCGAATAGCACCAATCGAGTTCTGCTTGGTTTCCGTATGTCAAACCGACCATAGCGAGTTCATTTTCACGAGGACTATTGAGCCACGCGATATCGTCATGTTCTTTGTGGGGCCAGTTTGTTACTAGATTCTGAAGGACGGTTAGCAAAATGAGCAAGAAGCTCAGACACGAAGGAGACAAACCTTCTCTTCACGAGGCCAGCTCATATCCGACCCCCCAGATTCATCGATCACCAGAGCATGAAACGCCGAGCCCACTCTCGACGATCCACGTTCGGGAAAGTCGGGTTCGATATCTGTATCCCACCCGTGCTCCTCGTAGAATTCTTCAGCGCGGCAGTTCTCCATGCGTTCAATCCTATCATTCTTCTCGAGAATTGGATTGGCGGCGACATCGAGGCCCAGGGAACGGAAGACGCTGTAAATTGCTACGTCGACGCCTTTTAGTGCCCAGGGCATCAGGGCTGAGGCTCGTGATGTGTGATGGGCATATTTGTAGGCGCAGTAGAAACCGAGGATGCCACCTGAGGTTGTGAGATGAGGGAGGAGTCGTGAGATATGTGGAAGGAAAAGATTTACCTTCTTGCATGAAATTGGGTTGAGATAGCATCTGCTTTGCTCCTTCGTACAATGGGAAGAGCGATGGGTCGGCTGTAGGGTTGTGCTGCAACACTCCACCGACTTGCTCGGTGACGTATAGGTTGTAGGTAAGGGTGATCCTGTGCCCGCTCTTGACTTCGAGAACTTCGTGCTCGCAGTCGCTATAGAAAGCTGCCCACTGAATGTCCTTAGAATCGGTGTTACTCCAGTTGAAGAATGTGGAGTGACCCTTGTGAGAGACGCGAAGTTGGCCTCCTAGAGAATGTTAATGCGTGCATATCCTTGTTTGAGGTTACTATACCTTGGTGTGGATGAGGAAGGCAGACTACGAGCGAGCCGAATTGGGTCGGCCCTCTTGGAGTGTCGACGTGAGCTTGGAACTTTCCAGATGGCCCGGAGTAAATCTAATGGCGTCGACGTTAATGCCCAGTCCATGCTTTGGAGAAGGGAATCTCACATTGACTTTGTATAACTCAGCCAATACACCCCTGTGCTCACTTCTCTCCTTCAGAAACCCTACATCAATCTGAGGCAAGAGGATTTGGCTGATTGCATCAACAATTGCATAGTCATGGGGATGGAAGTCAACACAAAATTGATGGCGATCAAGCTTTCCGGCTTTTCGGTAGCTTTCGTCCAAGATGTCTTCGTTGTTGCGTCCAAATGTAGCAGGGGCACATGTCTTCAAGAGTTCCTCGAACAATACCTGAGCCTTAACCTCGCTACCCGAGGCAGTCAAAGGAAACTCAACCTTTCGAGCAGAGCCATATTCATTTGGCACATCCCAGCGAAGAGCGATGGTGTTCATGGTTTTGGCGATGTCTGAATCTATCGAGGTAAATTGTTGGGTTGGGGTCGAGAGAGATGGTGTCGTGATAGGAAGACTCCCACCGCAACAGTAACTGGCCGTTGATTGGTAACCTTCCACAGCCTCCGACAGAGATTCCAAGACACGCTTCTCTGCAAACTGAGACAATTTTTTTGGTTTCGCTGGAGTGTCTGGAGGAGAGTTGCCGCCAGACTCCCTCCCAGTGGATGGCATCCCGTCAGTGAATGGGTCTTCTGAGAAATCCATTTCACTGGTGCTGTCAATGGCTAACGTCAGGAGATGGAGATAATTGAGAACTACAGAACCAAGAACGCGACTTCTGCCGAATACTTATATCAGACTGAACAGTACCCGGTGTCTCCACCGCCCAGGCAACACCGCGCCCGCATTCCACGATACTGACACGAAAGCACATGATTACGGTGGACTGCATACGGGAGATGAAGAGGTTGATCCTTGACTGTATGTATATCCAATAAGTTCGATGAAAGAGGTAGTACAACTGGGCTCTTGGGTACAAAATTTCAGGCAGTAGCGATGTGGCTGATCAGGAACATTCGAGCAAATTTCCGCTCCATGGACTCATCTCGAGTCATATATCCCCGGATCGCAAGACAATAGAATTAATGAATGGTTGAAACTCATCATGGAGAATAACGAAGTTAGTACACGACAGGGATCTGGCGGAATGATACAAGTAGATGTTTTTGAGTCCTCGAGATTTCATCAGGGGTCACCAAACGGGTCCTGTGGGATCACGTGATCATTGGACAGTAGATAGCTTAGTCAGCTAGGTTAGTTCGAATCACCCTATTTTTAAGGTCTTCTGTCCGTTTATTTGAAGAATCAACTCCGTTTACATCCATTGAAACCACACCTGGACATACCTGCTATCCCCGTACGGACAAGGCTCCACGCTCCGATTCCTTGCCGTGTCGCGCTCCTGGTCAGCCTCGCAGGACAAGGCTACCATGATGGCATGATAGCACGACCTCTTCTTGACCCGGCGTTGTTGGACTCGCTTATGTCATCAGGTGTATTTAGCTGGCAGGAGCTCACCTTCTATCAATCAAGCCTCCTTCACCCCCATACCACCGAACCCACAGTGTCAAGTCTAACTGTCAATGTACACAAGGGCGTCCGAGGACCTGGGCCGAAGCCCAAGTCACGGGATATGGCGTGCTCCAACGTTGCCAACGCCGCCAACGCCTCAAGAACGGGACTTGATCCAGGCTCCCGAGCCAGGATTTTTGGGCAGCGATTGGTGATTGTGCGCCTTTCAACAGCGCCACCGGAATTTCTTTCTCTCATCATTTCATTTCTTTGCAGAGAAGCCCTGGCATTGATCTGAATATCGCGAGCACGCTTTGGGCGGTCACAACCTTATCGACGGAGAATTTGGGCTGCTCCAAATGTATGATGTTATGCGTCCTCGTTCAGTGATGAATCGAAGTCCAGGCGGCCAATGAACATGCCGAAGTTCCTGGATAACAGCGGGGCTGCCGCACTCCTAAGCGGTCGTTAGCGTTGAGCACGCCATTGCGTGCTTGGACGGCGAGGACGGAGAGCAAAATTCTTCGATGGCGGAATCGGCAGAGTTGCACTTCGCGTGGGAGGATGGAATCAAGGAGCCAAACAAAGGAAACTGGTGGATGTCTGAGGCCACGAAAGGCCAAGGTGAGGCAGGCTAAGTTGCAACAGCTGCTTAGAAACTGACATTGGTAATATGTCGTGCTTTTGGCCCACTTTTGTTGCAACCCTCCTTATGGACATCCTCCTTCTCTTCTTCCTCCTCCTCATACACTTGCCCCTCACCCGCGTTCCTCTTCTGCTTAGATGTCATATTCGTTGTTCAGAGAGATTGCTATACTTCAATTCGTGGACTTTCGTCTCAGCTGTACTTCATTCACTAGAGTCACTTTCTAAGCGGAATTGCTCTTCACTTCGATCACGACATCGAAGATAGCGATTGCACCATAGGGCTCTTCACAACTTACATATACACAACTTCCCCGTCTTTCGACAGTATTGGGTATAGTTTGCCTACACCAGAAAAGCAAATAAGCAAAGTTCAACACCAAAATGGGAGTCCACCGCGAATCGTCAAGCTCAACCCTCGAGTCAGGATACGCTTCGGGCACGTCGTCTGCCGGCAACCTGCCTTCCATAATCCTCACAAAACAACATCTTAAATTCCTCAATAACACCCTCAACAACCTCTCTCCTTATGAAGTTCTCCGCTGGGCCAAGCTCACCTTCCCCAATCTCTACCAAACCACCGCCTTTGGCGTCTCCGGCCTCGTCACCCTCGACATGCTCTCCAAACTACAAACCGAAAACCCCTCCGCACCCACTATCGACGCCATCTTCCTCGACACCCTCTACCACTTCCAAGAGACGCTCGAGCTCGTTGAGAAGACCAAGTCCCGCTATCCAAACGTCAATCTGCACGTCTATAAACCTGAAGGTGTCTCGACAACCGCCGAATTCGAAGCCAAGCATGGAAAGGAGCTATGGAAAACAAACCCCGATCTCTACGACTGGGTCGCCAAAGTCGAGCCTGCGCAGAGAGCCTACTCGGACCTCAGCGTCGCCGCCGTGCTGACCGGCCGCCGCCGCTCACAAGGTGCGAAACGCGAGTCTCTCGACATTATCGAAATCGACGAAACAGGCTTAATTAAGATCAACCCATTGGCAAGCTGGTCATTCAAACAAGTGGAGGATTACATCCGTGAGCATAATGTGCCGTACAATGAGTTGTTGGGTCGGGGATATAAGAGTGTAGGCGATTGGCATTCGACAGAGCCGGTGAAGGAGGGTGAGGATGAGAGGGCGGGACGGTGGAAGGGGAGTCAGAAGACGGAGTGCGGGATTCACAATAAGAGGAGTAAATATGCGCAGTTCCTCTTGGATATGGAGCAGAAGAAGCAACAGGAGGAGTTGGCCGCTGCTTTGGAAAAAGTGGAGGTTAAGGAACAGAGGATTGAGGGCATTGTCGCTTAAGTCGTCGATGGGCATGAGTAATGAGTGATAGCATTTTCATGGAGTTCTTGGCGTTGATGGATGGTAGGATGGGCATATATTATGATGAGATCATGTCGGCGATGGTGGGATACCTGCTTGCATCAAAGGTTCTTTGTTCCGTTTTTCGTTTCCGCAATGGGTGGCTTTTCACCTCGAAACATAGCATCTGCATCTGCATCTGCATTAGCATCTCACTGGCATCTCATTGCCAGCACCTTTGCTGTGCTTCAAAAGCATCGTGAGCATAGCTAGCTGCTCATAAGCTGATAGAAATATACATCATTGGTCAAAATTGATTGCTCCCTTGACGTTTGTGAGTCTTACATCACGTCTACAGTACTGCTTTCTTTATTGCTTATTGTGTGTTGTCGATGTCCGACATCCTCCGGGTCTTTACTTTATCTTACTGGCACACTTGCAGTTTCTCGTTATGCCATCTTACCTACCGCAAGCCCATCACGCTTCTCATTCCTCTTATCCACCTATCGAAATCTCACCCACAAGGCCGAAAAAAAACCTTCACCACCATCACAAACCCCTGTTCCCGTCTATATTAACACCTACTATATCCTCAGCAACCACCAAACCTCCCGTTCCTCTTACTCCCTTGCAATACCTCAGTTCTCTCGTATCCATTAAACCTCAGCTCAACATCTTTTCTCATCCTCTTCTTGCTCACTAACATTTCCAATCCTCATCCATCATCCTTCATCTCTGCTTCCTTCGGTCCGCTCTCAAGGCATACCTGCCTACCTAGGTAGGAAGAAATGACGTATCGTTTCTTCATAGTAGTTCAGAGATAAGGCGAGGTAGTACGGTCTAGACCCCTCTTTTCCGAAGGGGTCAGGTGCAGCGCGGGGTAAATTCCCGCATTATCGCAAATCGCATGTCGCATATCGCATATTGGAATTACCCCTTCATTATTGGGGGCTCGCTCGAACGCGAAAGGATAGGATAGAACAGGAGAGGGTAGGACAAGGTGGGAGAGGTTGCGAGAGTGTGAGAGAGAGGAGCTTAGCCGTGCGGGATCGGATGCAAGTTTCTTATCATCTAAATGATTCCAAATGATGTTTGTTAATTCGATGATTGGAAGGAGGGCGATGAAGTGTTTTATCTGCATGGTTGGTATTTGTTGATTGTTGATTGTTGATTGGTGGGCAAGGTAAGACGTTGGAAGAGTGAGCGACGAGGAGAGAGGTGGTTGTTTTGAGGTTGTGGGTTGGGTTTGTGTTTGGACTCGAGTGGCTGATAGGTACTTGGAAAGCGATGAGGGGAGGTGTTTGGTTGGTGTTGTTTGAGTATCACGTTAGGTACGAGTCCAAAGGCAGGTACAGCATACATATGATCAGGTCTTCTTTTGAGGACGAGGTCTAGGCCTGATTTTCTTTCATTTAATGTTGAGTTTTGAAAGGAAGTGGGAAAATAATTCGGCTGCTATTCACGCCTGTCTCTGTCCTTATCTTTCTTCTTAGTATTGAAATGGGAGTGAAAGTGCAAGTTCTATCGAGCTTTTAGTGCTTCCTCATCGTCAATGTGTGCTTCACATCGGCGGAAAAAGACAACATTTCCGATTCACACAAACTTGAACAGAGCAAGAAGGCACAGCAGTCGTTGAGCTCTCTTGATTCGAAGACCTAAGGTGTGTGGCTAGATGAGGCTGCACCATGTGCGCTTCTATCTCTATCGAGGAATACACAGTTTCAACTAAGATGGTAAGATAGTATAGCCGCACCTTTACTCTAAATTAATAAGCTTTGAATAGTTTAGTGTTGAATGAAGAAGGCGGCAGTTAACACTTTCAGTTTTGGCTCTCAATGTCATCTATTCTCACTTTGTTTCAACACTTGAAATTGAGAATAAGACTAGTATTAAAGAATCAAAGTCATTTCTTAATTTCTTGCATTCTATCTGCCGCCTGGACGAGGGTGAGGTTGTGAAGAGGAAATGTAGTGGGATGGTGGAGGGAAAATAAGGCGCGAGGTGGACTGTTCTAGGAGTGCGGCATCAATGGGTCTTGACGGAGGCGCTTGGTGTTTTGAGGTGAAAAAAAAACGGGGCTGGAGGGTGTAAAGATCAACGCAAGGAGTTGAGAAAAACGTTCGAGAAGGAGACGGAAGAGGGGAGGGTGTTTAAGATATAGGTTTTAAAGAACAAAATAGGAGTCGATTTGTAGTTTAGAGGTATAGCAACCATATGCTGGAAAGTTAGGGTGTCAAGCCTAATGATTAGCGATGGATGCCACTGAGCTCATCAATGCTGAAATTTAGCATCTGCAGTTGAGCGGGGTAAGATTCGCTTAATACGTAGAAGAGTAAAGTGTTGTGAAACGAATTATATAGTGGAAGCCTAAGGTTGAATGACGACGTTGGTAGTGCACATTGAAAATAGGTGGATCGGCTGCAGTTGACCTACAAGTAGGATTCTAGGCCCCCGCCAACGGCTGGTTATTCCCTTAGTATCTGAAGACAAGTTGTCACTTGTCACTGTGGATCAAATAGAGGGGAAATCCAGGAATTTGATTGGCTCAAAGAAACGTAAGCATCCTATAAGAAATTGATGGTGTGCACGTCCAGGTGAATGTGTGGAATGAGCTACAAGTTATGTCTAAATCACTTTCGCTCACGATCTTTACTTGCACCACCTTGCAGAGTCAGATCATGGCTTCCTTCATGTATGTATATGATGGTAATCACAACAACCACACCGTCTGATACTACAGTGACTCTTTCCAAGACGCGCAATAAACAATTAAATCTGAAAACGACCTGCAACAGTGACATCTATCGTTTCAAATCCAAGTTAGGGTATCATCCGAACATGCCAAAAATCTCAAACCTTTTGAACCGAAGGTGGTACAAATATACATTTGCCTTCTTTTCCATCATCGGCGTAGTAAGCTGACGAATTCTGATGGTGACCATAATCTTGTCAACGTCGTGATCCGTCGACGCCTTGATCCGAGAGCCCACATTTTCAAAGGAGACAGTACTAGATACAAATTTATACAATGAAGATATACAGCTAGCTTGTATGTCGAAAATTCGCTAACGAGTCGTGGCGACATGCGTCAGTCATTCCACGCGAAGCAACAGAGGCGGGAGAAGAAGCGTTTCACACTTCTCGAGCGACTTCCAGATGCAGCTGCGCTTCCCGAATTTTGATCCGTTAGGTGGCCGTTTTCTTTCACAACTGCATCTTGGGTCCCTTGGTTGTTCTGTGCCTGGGTATGGCCTGGGTGGGTTGGTGAGGGGACCGCATGGACAGGAGCGCCACCCCTACCACTGCCTTCCCGATCGTCTTGTTGTTGGTCGTCAACTTCATGACTATCAGCTTCAGCTTCTTCATAAATTCGAAGATTCGATATCTTGAGACCATCCGAATGAAGGGGGTTGGCATCATAAGTGTTGACAGAGGTACTTGCCACTGGTGCCACATCTTCTCCGGATTCATTGGTACTGACAGTAGAATCTGGGCGTCCTGGAGCATCACTAAACTTGAGATTCTCTACTGAATGAATCGTGTGTCTCGCACGGGCATCTGGAGCAGGGGAGCTTGAAGGAGAGATGAATATGCGAGGCCCATATGTTCCCATTCCGAAGAGTGAATTCGTATTGTGTTGGATGGCATGCTCTTGATTGAGCTCGCTCAGCTCTGAATTCCGACGCAGATCATCCGGGAATTGACCTGGTATCTTGCTAAAAGTATATTCAATATGGGATTCTCTTAAATCTTGTGGTCGTTTTTGCTTCTTGTCAAAATGAACGACCTTCTTCGTGGGTGACTGTGGTCGTGAACGCTGTGTGTCTTCGCTGCTACGATAAGGCGATGCAGGTGCGATGGTGGTGGTTTCCGGCAGCGGGTCGTTTTCCAGAACTGTGCCCAACCTTTCCTTTCCCTTGGATTCGGATTGTATCCCTTCGGATGCTACGCAATCCATTGGAATGGTATCACCTAGCTCCATAGCAAGTGATTGAGAATCTGGGGCCGGACTTTGACAACCATCCTCTACCGGACCGGTGTGTTCAGGGAGGGGATTCTTGCGTATCTCATCGTTTTTTGCCGAAGAAAGTTCGAGGGTTGATGCTGATAGCTCAGACAACGCCGTCCAAGTCCTCTTCGGAGGCTTTTTCAACCGCCTCGTACCATATTCGGGATCTTTTACGCACGATTCGTGAAGTTCTGTAAACTTTTCAACAATCCTTTCGCAATCAGCCCTCTTTTTTGGATTCATGCGAAGGAGCCGATCGTGAATAAAGGTAAGTAAGTCGGTTACAAAGTCAGAGCAATTTTCTTGAGCGTAGAGTTTCTGGAATTCCTACAGACAGAAGATGTCAACGTCACAGAGCACCAGAATACCAATCTGAGATTTGGTTGCCGTACTTTGGCGACGGATAGCTTGGCTCTCGCACCCGTTTGTGATAATCCACTAATGTCCTTGATGCTTACAAAGTTAAAAAAGACATCCTCAGCGAACTTCCCTACTGTTATCTTGCGTTCGCGCCTCGGAAAACTTCTCCACTTCTTCCCAGCCTAGAAGATACCACGTGACGAATTGAAGAAGTACACAGCCTAGAGCCCAGACATCATAGCTCTGGGAGACTTTGTTAGCGACATCGTATTCGGGAGGCCGATAGGTTCCAGAAACCGCAACGCTCTCAAAATGTGACACCGATTGTGTGCTGTGAAATCGCATCAGGCCGAAATCAGAAATCTTCAGCACTCCGGAAAAGCGTTCATCTGTATGCTCTTCGTATGACTTGAACCAGAGGATGTTTTCGGGTTTGAGGTCACCGTGTCTTCCATGGATTTGGTTCTTAGGTACATCAGGTAGGTCATCCATAGAGGGTATGTCTGCGGTATGAATCATCTTTAACCCTTGCACGAGCCCTCGACACTGCTCAGAGAACCATACGGCCAGGTTATGATCTCGTTTCGGGTAAGACAGTTGAGGATACAGTTTCCAGAAATCCAATAGATTGCCATCAGCCCACGGGAAGAGTAGGTAGAATTGCTTGCGCCACGAGAATGTGACTAAAAGTTTAATAAGATGTACATGGTCTTTTTCGCTGAATCGTTTCAAGCTCGAAACCTCGCTATGGAAGGCCTTATAACTGTCGTGAAGCAGTCTTTTGAGGGCAAAGGACGGGTTTTGATGAGAAGAGGCCTGCTCTATGGTGTTAGGAAAAGTTAAAATGAGGAGTGTAGATGATTTAAAATTATGCTCAGGCAAAGCGTACCGAGTCATTGCAACAATTATGATGTGCAGGATGAATCTTGACTCTCCGAACTTCGCCGTAACCGCCTTTGCGTGTGACTTCGTCGTCCTCGGTAAATGGAAGAATGATCGATTCCTCTTTCAAGTTGTAGTGGAGTACTTTTCGGTTGGTATCTGTGCTCAACTTAAAGTAAGGTGCTAAAAGCTGCCATTGGTAGGTATCGAAGAGTTCTAGATCACATGTTCTCCATTTGTCAAATAGCGGGATGGGATGGAGCTTGCCGTCCTCGCTTTTACGACGCAAACTACGCAAACCTGGACGTAAAACCGGCGAAAAAAGTATGAAGGGGAGATCACAATCGTGAAGGCCACCTTCAACGAAGTATGTGATCTCTTCAATCTTCTCCATCAAACCTAGGATTGCAAAGATTCTCATCCTTGTCGTTTCTTTGCCAGGCGATTTCGAGAATGAAGGCGAGGTGACTTTCAGGATTTCGTCAGTTAAGGAGTCCAGTCTGTCACACTGGACTACCTCAAGGTGGCTGAGCTCCTTCTGAACTCGTTTCCTGGTGATGGTTCTTTCCAGAGAGTTGTTAGGCAAGAACTTATTTTTTCCTCTGACCTGGAGGGCAGCGCGTATAGACTCTCCTAAATTTTCCTCTTCTGTAGGTTGATCTCCGAAACTCTGTTCATTAACTTCGTCTTGTGGTGCGACCTCGCCATGACCGATGATATCAACATCTCTAAGCTCTGGAAGATTGGTAGAGTCTGGAAGGCCGGCCCCTAGGTGGGCAACTAGCTCATCTGTGGATGCTCGAGAGACTCTGCTGAATCCTGCGTGGCTAGCTGTTCGACTATCTGCTAAATACTTAGCATTGCCATGGTCATTGACGATACTGCTGTGCGATGCTGCCGAACTCTGCGGCTTTGGGGGGTCAGGTCGGCCTGTTTCGTATCTAGGGACGCTGAGTTCTACTGCAGCTTGCCAAGGAAAAGGCCCCGACGGCTCACTAGACGATTGCGCGGCAATCTAAAGTTGTCAGCTGCAAAACAGCGAATTGTGCACCAAATAAGGGCTGCTGAGACAACTAACCTTTGGGCTGGTTGAGTGGCGGCCAGGCCGGGTGGCGAAGCCCAATTGATTTGATTGACCTAAATCCTCAGTACGATATATATGCTGCTTCCCGGGATCTGGCGCCATTTGATTAAGTCGTACGCATCTGAGCCCGAGCTTCAATGAATCAAAAGACTAGTTGAATGCTAATGACAATATCATCGATCTAGTCGCACGGCGGGGCAGGGCTTTAAGTCCTCCGCTCAGAGCATTGCGGCTCTACAGACTCCACCCGAAAGAGGTGCGACTGAGTGGCCGCCATGATGTCGATTTGAAAGCTGGAAGCCCCCAAAGCGCCACAGAGAGTAGTGGAAGCAACGATAGCCAGTAATCACTCGGCTGTAACGCCGCAATTGCGTTGCGCTGACTGAGGTTGGAAGGTGGAATGAGGGGGTGTCAGGCCCTGTCACACCATCGCTATTTCCCAGATGTCCAAATTCGTGAGCAAACTTGGAATCGCAATGCCCGCTGAGCCTTCAGTTGAGATCTAGAAAGGAGAAATAGTGACGGAGTCTCTGCGCTTGAAGGCTTTCAGGTGCTGCTTTGCCACCCAGTACATCGCCCGAACAGGAAGCTGTGAAGGCAGAGTCGCCCGAACAGCGCAGCCTCGCCGCTCGAAGCGCCACAGCATCAAAAGGAAAGCAATCCTCAGCGACGCTTCTCATATATCGAGAGTTACGAAGTGCTCGTTTGTATATGTTCTCTTTTCTTCACTTTTAAACCCACTTCCCACAATTTAGCTTGACGACACTCAAATGGTCGATAAATGGTTCTGGAGGTAATCGTGGAAGTTGGGAGGCGGAAATACCGCATGGACCATTGGACCTGGCCATGATACGCCCTGATATGCAAGTGATAACCGTATGCATGCTGCGTGCCGTTTGCGCCTGCTCTCCGAGACCCGTCCCGAGACTGACAATATGAGGAAAAGATCCGTGGGTGTTCTTCATGAAGTTGGATCGAAAGCTATGCTCCTCTGCTCTCATGAGTCTTCCCAATAAAGAGATAGCTCTTCGTTGCGTAGAGTATAATCTCGATGTTAAAAGAAAATATATCATGTTAGTCGAGGCCCCGTTTCTAGTCCAAAAGGGAGTCGTAGCTCGGACGTCCCTGACCCGCCAAGTGTACGAGAGCGACCCGAGAGCGACCCGAGAGCGGCCCGAGAGAGAGCGATCGGAGGGTGCCTTGGCAGCCCCTGAGTGAGACTAAGGCATCTTTGTGTGTCCGAATAATGCCTCCCTTCACATCGAGCACAGCCCCAGAGCATCTTCCTATGCAAGTCCGGCTTCGACCGTAGTCTTCGTAGAAGTGGTCAGCAACGGACGATGCTGAGTCGTACTCAAATCCGTTCCGCAAGTCGCGATGCTTAGTAGGTGGCGAGTCACCACGTCCCACACAATCAGTTTATGTACGAAAACACACCGACAATAAATGGAAGAAGGCAATCTTCAACTCAAACGCTCAAGAACAAAGCCCCAAAGCCCTTATCGTTCATTGCATTTGTATGCGCATTCCTGAACAAGGATCTGCGAGGTGCGAGGCTCTTCGGGTACACACATAACGTTAGAAGCGCTGTCGACAGTCTCGACGTGGCTTCGAAGGCTTATATTTGGCAGCCGGTGATTCAGCCAAAGTGGGAGGCGTCAGAAGGACTGGCGGCCTGCTTTCATTGAATTGTACACCGATTCAGCTGTTAGGGCGACAAAAGTGGCAAGGCAGACTCGTCATGAAGCCGACCAATCCGCGGCCCCCCAAGGCGGCCCCCCTTACAGTCTTACAATCACTTGTTATATCTAGGGGAAGTTGGACTCATCTGCCTATTAGGACATTCATGACTTGAATCTATCATCAAGACAGTACAAAAGATTAGATCTTCACTCTACATTCATTTCATCAAACTTGCTGTTTATACTCCACATACCTTTTCATCTTATATCTGCATATCTACAAAGTTATACGGCAACGCGTATTATTGATACGACTCATCTCATACCAATGAATCCCGACATTGCAGTTGATGGTAGTGAGATGATGGTGCACAATGAACTACATACAAAGTATGCTACCCCGCGGAGACTTTCCCAGGAGCTCAAGGTCCTTCTCGGAGGCAGCGCACAGTACAAAGTTGAGATGCGACACAACGTCTACAATATCAAGTCAACCAAACCCTTCGACGTGGTAAGATTCATCCTAGCATCCAATTGGAAAACCAGACGACTAACCCAGATTGCAGGAAACGTTGGTGACCAAATGCCAAAGACATCATCGAGGGAAACCGATAGACTCAGATCTAGGAGGGATATGATCTTTCTTGATCAAAGATCTATCCCGTGTGTACTTGGGTTCAATTCATCGACCGCTCCGCCAGCGGCCTTTTCAGAGTCTCCGGACGAGGTAAAGAAGCGTGAAGGGGCCTCGCCTTCACGGACCATATTATGGATCACGTACCAGGGATAGCTCCGCCAGCTTGACTTTTTCACAATGTGTTCATTTGGGAGACATTTCTTGACGGCCGTCAATCCTATTATTCACTACAGCTGCTTGTCCTGGTTTCTTCCTGCTCCTTTGGCGTTATCGCACTTCATGACGGAGGATCGTTTTCTCACGATGACACGCTTTCGTGGCAATACTCTTTTTAATGACGATGGAACTTTTCATGACGTTGGAGCTGCATCGGGAGGAGCCAGATTTTTGGATTTTGGATTGATACCCTTCTGTTTGAGTTTACAGGGTCGGAGATCTGGAAAGGGTTGACATATTTCAGCGGGCTCTCTGTGCCCTGGTGGTTAGAGTTAAAGAAAAAGGTTGACGGTTTGGCTTAGAGCATAGTACTGAACTTTTATTTGTCATGATTTTTCCTTCTGGATTTTGGCATAGTACGGAACGCGCAAGCGGATAGCACAGGCCTATATATATATAATTGGATCACTTCTTCAAGAATATCGAGTTCGAACGAGATCCACCAGTACAGATGTACTTGTCTGCAAGTACTGCAAGTGATGTGACTTCTCCTTCAAAGTTTCTGACCGAGAGTTTCAAGTCCCTCGAAGAGCCCCACTGAAGCTTTGAGCATATAACGCAGCATTAGGCTGATGCAAGGCAGACGTAAAAAGTGTGACACAGAGAAACATGCAGCAGTCACGTGGGAGTCTGGCTCATCAAACATTATCTTGGGCTCTCGAGGCTGACTACCTAGCTCGCCCAGCTTCGCACCCTGTCTTAGAGAGCATCATGAGGCTACTAAAATGTGATCTTCTCGTGTTCATCTCGTTCGCTTCACAATTACCAAATCCTGCGCGTTGTAGGGATTCGTGATTCGCGCGCTGAAACTTTGATATGCATTCTTTCTCTCTACCATGATTTCGTTCCAGGCGATTCAGCTCTTGATTCAAGTTACCACTCATTCGCCATATAAAGGCGGTAAAATTGTCTCAGGACGCAAGTCCATAGTAGAATGGAATTATTTTACACATGCGCACCTTCAACGGGGGTGCGTGCCTCCACAGGTCTCTCTCCAGCCTTCTTGCCAGCCAAACCGATTGTATACACATGTGCTACCCGCCTGTTCGTGTTCTTCAGACCAGAGGCGTTTCTTCCTCAGACGTCGTTTTTCGACGTCTCAACGGGCGATACACAACGAAAAACCACCAAGTCCCAATTGTCAGTAGGGTAAAGAAAACAGTGACAACAATATATATCCAGATATAACTGGATACTAATGAGCCGCCGGAGTTTGACCAATTGAAGAAAGTCATTGAAAATACGCTCTGAGTGAAGCACGTATTAGCATCAGGTCCGCTTGAGCTTCAGAGGGCCTTACAGCAAAGAAGGTGCCTGGAAGGAAGACCATCGTAACGAGAGCAATGGATCTCATGTGCTTTGATTCTCGACCTGTTGCCAAGGCAATTTCAACATTCGCTTCACTATGGGCCTAATCAAATTAATTTCTATACTAAAGTCTAACGATATCAGGATGTCTTACCCATTGCGTAGCCATGGCCATTCCATCGACTCTCATTGTGCAATCCCGAATTTTCTCTTCGTATTCATCGCTAATGTCTTTCAGACGATGTTTGATCTTATGTCCGACTCGTCGCATCTGCTCCTTGACATCTTCAGGGTCCTGTTGATCGGTTGTGACCTTAGTTCGTTGCTGCCGCGTTCGGAAGTCGTTCGTGCAAGCCATTTCCTGAAAAGAATCTCTGCGCGATGTCGGTCGCATCTTATTCGCTTCTTTTTCTTTGTGGTTGATATCTTCATCGCAGAAATCAGCTGCTTGCTCAGGCCAGCTGGACACGAGAATTGCCTCAGATTCTAAGTCTCCGACCACCACATCAGATGAAGCATCCTCGAACTCAGCCCTCGAACGTGCAATGACTTTCACTTTGTCTCTCGGCTCGAATACTGTGCTCTGGAGTAAGTCCACGTGATTACTCATCTTTGAAAGCTGAGTGTTCCAGTTCACCAGCCCGTTTCTGAGGTACGTCGTGTCTAACCATGCAGATCTCTTGTCTTGATTTCTCTTTTCTCGTTCAAAATTCGACATTCCTTCTATATCCGATTGAAAATCCAACTCAAATATTCTGGTCTCTAGCTCATCAATAGTAGCTTCCACCACATGCACGTGCCTGGACCTTTCGATCTCTGCAAAGATACCCGGCAAAAGAAGCGGATGGGCAGCCTCAACCATGGCAGAGGACAATCGCTTCACAATCTCCTCTTCCACTGATAATGGACTTCCGAATAATATAGCAAAGGTCTGACCGCAATGAGGGAAGTATGTGACCGTTAGTGCAAGATCCATCTCCCATGCATTTGTAGTGCGGCAATTATAAACTAGTTGGCAAGTCAGTCACATTGCCATATCATGGGTCAACCAGATGTACCTACCATAAGCAGGATATGTCGGTCCTTCAAGCTCTCCCATCAGCACTTCTGCATAAGAGAATACTGGGACGTCCGCACGGCTTATGTCCCGAGCTATGGAGCTGTGGGTGTAAAACTTCGTCGTAATGAGCTGGAATGTCCTCCGCGAGAATGGCAATGTCCTCACGCTTCGTCGGCCATTTAAATTCGTACTTCCTGGGCTGAGACCTGAGGTTTGACTCTTTTCATTTAATGATGCAAATGTGAGGTTTCTCTGCACATTGGACCTTTCCGGCAACTCTTCGTTGATGCGTTGTAGCCAGTCATTAGATTGAATTTTCTTCGGGCTCCCAAATGATGGTAACGACGGTTCTCCTGTGCGTTTGGCTAAACTTTGGAAATCTGGTCAGTGTCTTTCATAAGACTTTGAAAGGAACGATCCTTTACATCAATACCAGACCTGATGCAGACCCATCGATATGTGGACGTTCCTGAAAAGAGGTCAGTCACATTCGCTTTTGAAATTCCCCGTTTCAGGGACAAGCCGGCCTTTCTTGCATTCTGAATCCAATCATTCCATTCATCTTCCCCACACAGCGACCAGATCTCAGGTTTCTACAAGCTGTAAGCACTTAGATCGCATCGACGGATTTTCGAAATTGTACCATTTTGCCCGCAAGCATCCGTATGACTGTAGTAGGTCTCTCCTCATATCTGAAGACACGATCCAGGTCTTTCTCGCTCACTCCAGCTTGATCGCGAGCCCAATCCATGATTGAATGCTAAGGATGAGTTCGGCAGCAAATGTGGCTGCAGATTCGAGATCCTCATGATGTTTGGTGCTGCAACGACATCTGCATAGACCAGGGCGCGTGATGAGGCTGAGGCGCGGGCGAATTCAGAGTCCGTGGGCACAGTCTACGAAGGCGCGCGGCCTTGGAAGTGACCCATTTTGGCGCAAAAGTTAAGAACACCAAAAACGGACCATTTTTACATCGCCACAACGATCCACCACAACTCAAAAATCTATTAAGCAATCGACTTATATGTTAAACCAGAAGACAAACTGTATATTAAAATCAATTTCAAGTCAAAATACTTTAGACTTTATTTAAAATGCTTCTTTGAAAACGACGACTTTTCTCGCTTAAAATAGGCCATTTTCAATGCCGTGCGCCTTCGTAGGCTCTTTCATTTGACACCTGGCAAGGCGGCGTTTTTTGCTTGGAAAAGGCACTGCCACCTCGTTATGGGGTGAGAAGAATGATAGGCAATCAGGACACGCAGTGCCTACTCGACATATCGGCGCTACAGCACACTTTCTAGAGTTGCAATGAATCTTTAATTGATTTGTACAACAACGCAGCATTCTCAGCATTCTATCCAATTGTTTCAGGCGCTGAGGTAGTCTCACACCGTACAACTCAGCCACCTTTTCGATGCTGGCCCCAACAGTGGCAAGCGAAAGTTTTCGTCCATGTTCGCAAAGGCGTCTTGAGTTGAACATTCTGTTTCTCTGCACATAAATCCCTCGTGAAGTATTTTCCTCGACATTTTGATCGTGTAGTTGGAACTAAATATCTCAAAGCAACATCTGCTTCGTATTTTGTCTTGAAAGATCATTGCACTTCCCCGACTCACTTCACGATGCCGATTATCGTCGTCCGAGCTACCTATACAGAGCAGAATGCTTTGGAGTCATTCCTCACGGGTCTTTTTGGCCGGGGACAGTCCCAAGTCCTCGTAGGCACCTACTTGTTCATCTCAAGCATAAACATCGCTGACGATATTATTGAACAGTGGAGGCGGGGTAGATACCAATGCACAGTTCCTCGGCGTTTGACACAGGTAAGTGGCCAGTATCGTCCCTCGTTCCGATAACTGCTGACTGATACTGGCAAAGACCGAAATCGAATCGCTCTATCAAACGCTTCAAGTTGAGCATTACGAACAAGTATGATGCATACGGCCAACTTTGACTGCTACGCATATGCATGGATGCTGGATGAGGGAGACATTCGTTCGGAATGAGTAGGAGAAGTCTAGACTGTCATAACCCTGATCCTGGAGACAGGACTACACAGCGTGCAAGAGACAAAGGATTTAGGGGTTGCATGCTATAAGAATGACAGTTGTGTCGAGTATCTTTAGACGTATAAAATCATGATAGGTATGTAGAAGAGAATGGACGGTTGAATCGCGCTCGCTAGCTGCTAAATACCTCGACAACGGAAAGTTCGGGTCTATTCGTTAAAATATGTACCTTACATGAAGCTGGAATGGTTTGACTGCCTTATATTCATATGTTTTGAATACAATTTAGAACCCAATTCTGAGTGTCAAAATTGAGATAGCGGATGTCCTGAATCTTCACGTGGAGTGCTGGACGGTTCGCTAAAATAATGCTCTCTAGGCTGAAGTGACGCCCAAACCTAGGCTAGGCTAGGCATCGCACCTTCTTTCATCGCACTGAACAACATCATCAGCCTCATAAACATCATCAACGAATCCTCGATAAGAATCAGCACTTCACCGGCAATCCGCTTCAGGAATCTTTTCATTAAATTGTTGGCCAAGACTGCATAACATCTTCAAGAGGAGGGGCACGCGCGCCATGGAGAACCGGTCGTCATCCTGAAGATGGCTCAACTTCACCAGGCTCTCCTCACTTTCCGGTTCCCTCAGTCTTTGGGGCTTCTGGGAAGACATCTTGAATCTCTTGAAGCCAGTATTCATCGTCGTCAAGGGGCTCCATGTTCGGGCAATGGTCACGAACAAGGCATCATCACGCAGTCTTCACATGATCATACCATCGCCAATGGAGCCATTGGATGTGCTCAGGCATGGCATGATTACAGATCTTGTGCGGTATTATCGGCGAAAATGAGGCTCTGGTCTGCCAGACGGGACATTGCACAACCTTTGAAACAGGGCACGCCCAATGGCGTCGAGGCTGTGTGTACTCACCGAGTACCTGGGTAGAGATTGCCCTCAGCATTGCTGCGCCCGGAGGGCATCAACATGAATGGCCTTGACCAGGGCGATATCGAGTGGTATCTAGGGCCTAGCTGCCTATTAAAAAGCTGTTGTTGGCCCAACCATAGTGATAGACTCTACACCATTGTCGCATTGTTTTGTTGAGTTGCGCGTGAGTCGAAAGCCTCACTCTGGCCTCGATCAGGCGGACAGGATGTAACCCAAATATGTCATAAAGTCTGGCTGGTGACGAGGCATGCTCTATTAAATATTTTTTTTTCTCGAATTGAGTGATATTTCGTTCATAGCTTGTGTTCCATAATTCCTTTTTCACAACAGTCACTTCAAGAGCTTCAGCCCTCTTAGGCGCATTTTATTCTCGGAAAAAGTCAAAGCTTTTGGAACAAAGAGTCTGCTTCCTGGAGCCTGACCCTCGCACACCATGTCGGAATCCCTTGGCCTCACTCGTCCCAAAACTCCTCGTTTCATCTTGGATGAGCTTGTGAGGAGCCAGTATGAGACTCCTGAGGTCCGTATCGAAGGACAGCTGTACCGAAGCAATACAATTCCACACCCCAACAAAAAATCTACATTAGATGCTGAAAGTACCAGTGTTGGTCTGCCAAATATCCCTGCAGATAACGATACTCCGCTGGCTGAATTGCTTCGGGAGCACAAGGTTGATGGCGCTGATGGAGGCTTCTGGCCTTACAACTTTTTGCGTCGCATCCTATCAAGGGACCGGGTCTTGGCCGAGCTAATCACTTACACCGACCTGGAAAATGCGGAGACTTATCTCAACTATATCCAACCAGATGACGATGAGCTTTCGGAAGACACCTCGACATATCTCATGACATTTGCTCTATTACTTTTATACGACCGAGGAAACGAGATTGGCAACTTCGTCAAGGAAGAGGTATCCGATCAAAGGCTACCAGTCTGCCAACATTCGGGAACGAAAAAGGGTAAAGTTAATCTCTGTCGCCATGATGTCCCGGATCGGCTCCTTCAGTGTTTTGAAAACTGGAGGCCATGCGATCGAGAAGGGTTCGAGACTACTCAGTGAGGTCCCCCTGGCGAATGAATTTCTTTGCTCCCAACTCCTAAGACACTTACTCTTCTCTCAATTCATGCATTCCTCACACAGCTAGGCATGGCTTATTTCCATCTAATCCTTCCTAAATCATATCGAAATAGGAAGTTACTAACTCCTGGGGCGTTCAGGTGGCATTTTTTGGTCCCATACTTTGAACTTGAAGATGGGTACAGGGCTCAGCACTACCCATTACATGACAAAACTATCTTACCCTGGTGGAAAAAGAAGGACTATTCGCATTCTTGCCCAAATACAACAGGACAAGGAGGCTATGCATTTGTATCGTGTGTCAAGATTCATCCTTCCAGCCACGGTTTTCATGACGTCCTTCGTGCAGTAAGTTAACATTTCCAGTCGGGACTGATATTTCATGAATGACGTTTATATTTATTGGCAGATCCAGTTGACAGGTAATCGCTTTGCCTTGAAGATACTTCATGACCAATCTTTCAATGACGAAGTTCGATTTCAAAACGAATTAGAGCAGTTGAAAAGATTCAACGGATTGGTGCACGACCACCTCGTTACCCTACTAGCTACTTTCATCCATCAGCGGAAATATTACTTTCTCTTCCCATACGCAGATGGCGGTACTCTCGAACAATATTGGTACAGCCAGAGTCCTTCGACGGACCTAGCCACAGTTCAGTGGATTTCCAAGCAATGCTCGGGAATCATGGCTGCAATCAATACCATCCACGAGCCAAAGCACTTAAAGAGCTTAAATGTGTCAAAATATGGCAGGCACGGTGACATTAAACCAGACAACATCCTTTTGTTTCGTTCCAGCAACGATCCGAAGGGAATCCTCGTCGTATCAGACATGGGACTATCATCATTCAACAGCGATAAAAGCCGTTCGAATATTCCAAATTCCAGAATCACTGGAGCCCCTCCTGGCTATCGTCCACCGGAGTGCGATCTCGATGGTGGCACAATCTCGAGAGCCTTTGACATATGGACCCTCGGCTGCCTCTATCTGGAACTGCTTACCTGGATGCTAGGTGGCAGAGAATTACTTGAGAAGTTTGAGCAAGAGCGATCAACCGAGTACTACATTACAGGTGCCAAAAACGACATATTCTTCGATCTTAAGATAGTCAATGGACAGAAAGGTTACGTCGTGCAAGTCAAGCCTCAAGTGACGAAGGTCAGTTCGAGTATAATGTAAAAAATTTAATGACTTCAACTAACTGCTTTGCAGTGGTTCGATATACTACACAGTCACTTGAACTGCACTAATTTCATCCATGATATTCTCGACATCATCGAAAAAGATATGATCGTTGTTCTGTCCAAAGGTAAAACGAGAGCCTCGTCAGACGAGCTGCGGCCTGAATTCGAGAAATTCCACTCGCAGTGCATGGACGATAGCAATGTAGACTATTGTTTGAAAGGCACTCCCAGACCTCTACCGCCTTCTAGAGCTGCAATGGCGGTTGAAGCTAATCTGACCGAGATCGCTAAGCTGACTATAGCTGAACGCCAGCCAGACTTACCAAGTCATGATCCGACTCGTGATGGAAGGATCAGGAAGTCGATGCGGTCAGAGCAGTTAGCAAATATGGATTATTATGGGCCGATATACGATGAACCCGACCAGGAGGAGATCGATGACGGTTTGGAGAAGGGAGATGATGCAGAAGAGCGCGATCCAGAAGCACCTAATCCAGAGGCTTGATTAATGGTAGCTGTGCGGAAGTAATACTTGTTTAGTGCTCACGTTGTAACAAAGCAAATGGTGCGCAACGACACTTAGAAATGTAGCATGATGGCATTCTCACTAAGATTAGATTACGTGCTAAGAGCAATTCAATTGGCATTCTATTCTTCTCCGTTCGCTCTCGTAGAGCTGAGATCTCCTATCTGGGATTCTCTATTCTATATCTTAACTTTCCCTTGCGGTATTATAGTATTATATTATTATTCAACTAACGTCTGCCTCAAAGCAGCTCATATCGTGCGGTCTATTTATACTAGAGATATATAAATAAGTTCTTCTATAATAACTACTTGTAGCAATAGTCACGTGCCTACACGTGCCTACCGGCCGCTAGCTCCACCACTATATTTAAATAGCTATTCCTTTCAAAGATTTTTTTTCTTTTTAAATATACTAATTATTTAATGCAATATAAATATTATTTTAAAGAGGGGTTCACGTGATTGCTGTCGAAGGGCGAGGTCTCCAAAGTGTAAAGGGCCTAACTATAGATTATCTATCTCCTAGAGCAGGAAACGAATACCGTTTGTAACTCTCAGTATGTGAATATAAACGAAGAAGGCCGTAAAATCGTAATAAGGTAATAATTAGTAATTATCAGAATTAATCAAGAACTTTCTCAAATAGCGAGGAGGCATAATAATCAAAAATTAATTATTTGTATTTATATTGCCAAAGTTGCCTATTCTGCTTTAAAGAAAGAAAAAGATTTTTTTTATTTATAAATTACTTTTACTTAACTAAATCTAAATCTCGGCCTAAGCTAAATTCTTGAAAAGAAATAGTTTTTATAAAAATTATAAAATATTATATAAAAGTAAAATAAATTCTTACTTTACTATATTCGTTTCTCTACAAAAAAAGCTTGCTTTAAAACTCTAAAAATAAAGTAAAACGAATTAAAAAATTAAATAAAAATTAATTTTATAATTATAATTTAATTTTCTTTTCTAATTTCCATTTTTGCAAAAATTAAATATTATCGTAAATATTATTAAATAATTTTTTAAAAAAATTCTCTATAATTAAAATATCGTTTTCATCTTTATCGATTTATTTAGCAAAATTACTTTCCATTATTTTCGTATTAATTTTAGTAATTTTTTCCTTATTTTTAAAATTCGAGAACGAAGAAAAAATAATAATTAATTTTTTTTATCGTTAAAAATAATAATATATTTTATATTTAATTTAAAAAACTTTTTTAATTTATTTTCCTTATATCGAAAAAATAATTTATTATTAAAAAATAATTTTTTTTTATTAATTTTCAAAATATCGAAAATATATTTTATTTAAAAAATAATTTACTTTCGCTATTCGATTTTTTTATAAAGTTTACTAAAGGTAGTACCAAAATCGATCTATTTACTAATATTATATTAAATTATAAAATAATTATAAAATTTATTATAACGAATTATATCGAAAATTTCTTTAATTTTTTTAAATTAAATATTTCCAAAAAAAGATTTATTATTTCTAATATTTGCAAATTATTTAAAAACAAAAATATAAAGTTTTTTATAAATAAATTTAACGTTTTTATAATAAACTTTATTTCTAAAATATTTTTTATTATCGATAGTAAATAAATTAATAAATATAGAAATTTATTTATATTTATTTTTTTTAACGAAAGTATATATTATTATAATACTTTATCGATATAAATGCAAATCGAAAACTTTTATTTTCTTAATCGATTTAATTTTAATAAAAAAAATTATTGCATTATTGAAAAAAGAATTATTATTAAAGCTAAAGAAAAAGTATTTAGTATTATCGTAAATATTTCGCAAAATCGATTCGAATTTATTAATATTAAAAGTTCTAATATAATTTATCTCGAAATTAAATTATTTAAAAAAGAATTTAATATATAAATAATTAACTAAATCGATTATTTCAATATTTTCTTTAAAGAAATAGTACTCGTTTTTATCGCGAAAATAAATTTTTAAAAATCGAGAATAAATTATAAAATAAATAAAATAATTTCTTAAAAATCAATAATGCAAAAGTTATAAAATAGAATTAATTTAAAATAATTAAATAATAAAAAAATAGTAAACGTTTTTAAAAAAAGAAAAATTACTCGAAGAATTATAATAATTATAAAACTTTAATATTTTAATTTTTTTAAAAAAAAATTTAATAACTTTTTAATTTTAATTTAATCGAAGAAACTAATTACTATATAAACGATTATAGTTTTTAAATCGATAGAAGTAATAATCGTCGAAATATAAGAAAATTTAACTAATTATTTAAAAAAGCGAAATCGATTCTTTATTAAATATTTTTAATAATATTTTTTAATTTTAAAAATTTTCTTAAAATAAAAACGAATTAAAAAATAAATCCAAATTAATCGAAAATTAATTTTTTATATAATTAGAAAATAAATTACAATAATATATTTTATTTATTTATTTTAATCAAAATCTAATTTAATATAAAAATTTTTATAAATTTTTTTTAAATATTTATTATATAAAATAAAAAAGATAACGTTATAATAATTACGTTATTAAACAAATTTTAAAAGCATTACTTTATTTTCGAAAATTAATTTTATTAAAAAATAAAATTCTAAATTTTTATTTTATTATTATTTTATAATTATATTTTATAATATTTTATATTAATATATTTTTTTTTTAAAATTCTATTTTTTACGTAAAAATTTTTTAGCAAAACTAATCGCTATATTTATAAATAATAATTTATATATAATTTTTTTACGTATCGATTTTCTAACGAACGATAATAATATTATTAATATTATATAATTAAAAATCGTCGACGAAATTATAAAAATTATATTTAAAATTAAAAAAGCATTAAAAAAAAATATTCGAAATTGCAAAATAATATTAGCAAAAATTATTTTAATATTCTCGAGAATAAAAGCAAATATAAAACTTTCTTTAAGAAATTTAATAAAATCGATATCGACGATATTAATATAAAAAATAATTATAAATTTTTATATTTTAAATTCGTTAAGGAAAACGAAAAAAAATTCTTTAATATATAAATATCGAATTAATATATTATATTAATAAAATAAATATTTTAATTTTTATAAAGTTTTCTTTTTTAATTAATCGATTTCCAAAATCGTATTTCTTTGCTTAAGCTTTTAAATATAATTCGCTAATTTCGAAATATCGACGAATTTTATAAATTTATTAAAAATATTCGATTTTACGATATTTTATCGAAAAGTTATTATATTAATAATTTTAATAATTTCTTAAAAAGAAATTATTTTATTTCGAAGTATTATAATTAATTCGCTATAATTACGTTTAATTATAAAAATATTTCGAAATTTTTTTAAAAATAATCGAAAGAATTAAATTTATATAAAAATTTTATTTTTATAAATTCCGAATTTATTATTTAGAATTTTGTAAAATATATTGCAAAAATTCTTTATTTTAATATATATTTTCTTAATTTTCTTAATTTTATCGCTAAAATCCTTATTCTTTTTATATTAATATAAAAACTATAAAGAACGAGCAAAGTAAATTATATAATTATATTCAAGAATAACTAAAATAATTTCTAAAAAAGGGTATGGAGAAAGTCTATTTAATATATAAACGCAAAAGCCTCAAAGGAAGCTAGTATCGCTTCCTTTAAGCCTGCAGAACAAAGCATGGAAGGCGCTAGTTCTAATCTGGCAATCCTAATCCTTTATATACTTTAGTAACCGATATTCGTTATAGTACCCCTCCCCTTGAAATCCTAGATCACTTAACCTAAATTACGGCCTAAAAAAGTTGCAGCTTAAAATATAAAGCTAATTTTCGAGTAACTCGAAAATTGGCTTGAAAATTAAAGTATTAAAAATAATAAAAATAATATAGTAAAAATAACGCTTTTCTAATTAAAATCTTTCCCAATTATAATCAAAGTTTATTTTGATAATTTCTTGGGCTTTTTTGTCTTCCGTTTCCATTCTCGTTCGTCCTTAGGGCTAGGGAGTCGTGGATAAGCTAAATAGAATCCTTGCAATAAGTCCTTTGCATTTTCGAAAGCTTCCGCGCCGTACTACGTATTATCCGAGAGCCAGCCTTTCCATTTAACTTAATATTGCAATTTGCTATAATAAAAGCGAGTATTTAATATTTTAGTAACTTCGTACTCTTTTTTGCTATTAATAATTTCAAGTTTTATAAAGTTGGGGATTTGTTTAAGCAAAGGATTATTAGGATCGAGGCGTAGTAGACTCGAATAAAATACGTTATAAATCTTAGTATTTAGCATATCGATTTTATAAAAGATGTAATTAATCTTTTGTAAAATAGAGTAAAGCCCGATTTGCTTATTGTCCAGCTTTTAATAATCCCGTTTTATATAAATATTTTTAGTAGATATTTATACTTTATCTTCGATTTAGTAATTCGGGGCCGGCTTTCGACGTTAATTTGCAAATTTTTCTATTTTAGTTTAAGCTAAGGAAGTCTCTTTTTATAGCAAAATCTAAAGCTTCTTTATCTTTTAAGCGAAAGCGATAATTATTTCTCGATCGTACTTCTCTTTAATCGTACGAAGAGCTTTGGTTTCCGGTTTAAAGTCGAAGTCTATTCGGGAGTGGTAGCCTTTATTAGCGAAAAATAGGCTTATTTAAATAGTATTCGAAACGTAATCGTTAATAGCGAATTCGGCTATAAAGAGCCATGGGACCTAATCGTTTTGTTAATAATTAACGTACGTTTTAAAATAGCGTTTTATTTCGCTATTAGCAATTTCAATTTATCTATTCGACTACGGGTGGAAGGTAATAGAGAGTCGTGCCGTAATTTTAAATATTCGATATAAATGTTTCCATACTTTCATTATAAACTATACTGTGGTGGAGTGAGAATTCATTTTACTTCTGTACAGTATTTTACAGTTCTTACGAGAACTGTCCCCTTTCAGGGATTTGGCTTGGGCCGAGACTTGGACTTAGTCAAG
>QYAJ01000189.1:0-87632 GCA_003988865.1 Phialocephala sp. D728 | reverse complement strand
ATTTATTCAAAATTGAAGTGGGTGGTGGCGGTGGTGGCGGTGTGCTAAGCGAGGTGCCAACTACAGGGGGGTGCCAACTACTGGGGGGGGAAACTTAGTGCATTATGAGAGGTACGTGAAATGAAGACTTAGTAGAGAGCGAAGGAGATTATTTGGAAGAAAGGCATGGAAACTTTTACGTCTTGAATTCCACATTAGTGTAAGTAATTATTGGCAATGACGCGAATCAGCAACTCCGCCGATTGCATGGCCTCAAATTGTATGTTTAAGTATCATTAGTCGGCTTATCTGATTTTGATTATAGTCTATTACTACGGATATATACTTCGTCGCAGGCCTATTATTTGTATTTCGCATTCTGCATTCTATATTATCGTATCTCGTGTCGCAGTTCGCCTGTCGCATTTCGCATCCCGCACCCCGCATTTCGTATTTCGCATTTAAAAAGACGGCTAAGCTAAATCGAAAATCAAGATGGACGTCACTCCTAAACTCTAATTATTTATTGCAAACACTATATAGCGAAGCATCGTCAGCTTTCGTAGCTTTATAAACTTTTCAAAATCATTAGCCTAGCTACATAGGGACGAGATTTCGTGACGGTGTTCTGCACAACCAAACAAGCACGCAGTCTTCCGCTGAGCCCGCTATTAACAAACCTCCTTTCGCACACGATGCTGTCTACATAAGGACCTTCTAGTGAGTTTCCAGAGCTGGAAGTCTCGCTTTCGAAATCGATAATACCCTCGAAAACTTCGTGCGATCGGAAAAGCTTTGGCAAGTGGACTCATATACCCACGAACCTCACGCTAGCATGGCTGCTTATTAGCATTCCATTAGTGATATAAGTGCGTTACTCATTGCCCTTACCTGTATACAGTTTGTTGACTCGAGATCTAGGACACAGGATACGTGCTACTACGGCCGCTAAGTATGCCTAGAGGTTCCCTCCACTAGCTGATCTAGGCTCCTTACAAAATCTATATGCGAACGGATTACGTATATAGCTAGAAAGCCTTTAACGAGAAGAACGAGTTTGCATTAGCGCAAAAGACTCCTATCGCTAGAAAGAAACTTCTCCGAGGCCTTCTTTCGTCGAATAGGATTTGGCGAAACCTACCTTGTCCGCGACTCGGAATTATATCAACGCACGATGAAAAATGCATCTATGGCTCGACTTCATTCCAATTCCACAGCAAAGAACTCGGCATCCATAAAAGAAGCCGGGTACCAAGCGTGAACGGCAATGAGATATCACTATCCAAACATCGCATGCACAGTCAACATCCCAGAAAAGACGTTTGAGTAGCGCTCCCCAGTCAGTGGAAGGGACGGAGAAAGCTGGCTCTTCAGCACCTTCATATCACCAACTCGAATTCTCCAGCATTATCAAGCAGGCGAAACTCCTCCTCTGGCGACGCTTTACTTCAATCCAAAGCCGCAGTCGGTGGCGGTTCGATGGACGTGATATCCTGCTATTCTTCGACGCTGTGCAAATCCTAGTCCTCAACCCATCACTTTTGGCTATGAGTACGTTCGTCTCTCGCCGCCCTTGGGTGCTTCGACCGTCTCATCTTAGCGTAGCCGTGGTGCGAATAAGGTTGTCTGTTAATCCCGAAACTTCCCCAATGTCGGTAAGATTCAAGACCAATCAATTCTGCATATGCGAACGCTTAGCCCAAATTCTTCCACTGCATAAGATTAAACGAGGACCAATCAATTCTGCATATGCGAACGCCTAGCCCAGATTCTCCCACTGCCAATAAGATTAAACGAGGACCAATCAATTCTGCATATCCGAATTCCTCAGCTCAATTTTCCGATAGAAAATCGACTTTTGGCTGGTGGCGCAGCAGGAAGGTAACAAACATGCATGAGTTGAGCTGCATGTAATACTCTTAGCACAGAGTAGAATTCATACCAGGGATATGCGAACCCGTTGGATTATCAAGCAGGAAGGTCGGAGGGGGCATGAAGCATATAAGCTGTTGAACCCAGCGGATACGAAGGAAAGCGTCACCAATTTACTCCTTCTCCTCAATTGACCATAGAAACCCAACCTTTCTCTATCAGTCAGCTCTATCTACAGCCTAACTCAAAATGTCTTATTCAGAAGACCTTGCCCTTTCCCGTGGCTCTCTCGTCGTTGTTACTGGAGCTAATGGCTTCATTGCGAGCAACATTGTAGATCAATTGCTTCAAGCGGGATATCGAGTCCGGGGTACGGTGCGCAGCATCGAAAGATCCGCTTGGATGGAGGACTTTTTTGGCAGCAAATATGGCCCAGGGAAATTCGAACTCATTGACGTGCCCGATATGGCTGCTGCAGGAAGCTACGACGAAGCTGTGAAAGGTGCCTCTGGTCTGGCTCATGTCGCAACACCCGTCATGGCATCCTACGATCCGAACACTGCCATCCCAGTCGTCGTGAATGGTACTCTGAATGCTCTCGAGTCTGCAGCAAAGGAACCATCCGTGAAACGTGTTGTGCTAACATCTTCCTCGACCGCTGCAGCAAGCCCTCAGCCAAACATCGAGTTCAATATGGATGAACATACGTGGAATGAGACGGCCGTGAAAGCAGCATGGGCTCCGCCGCCATATGAGGGCTCGCAGAGACGCCTGGATGTATATTCAGCGAGCAAGACCCAGGGCGAACTAGCAGCTTGGAAGTGGATGGAGGAACACAAGCCTGACTTCGTGCTCAATACGGTCCTGCCTAACGCCAATTTTGGCAAGGTGCTCTCGCCCGAGCATCAAGGCTATCCGAGTACTGTCGGCTGGGTCAAAGATCTCTGGAACGGTTTTGAGGGTGCCGAAGACATCAAATTCAACCCTCCCCAATACTTCATTAACGTACAGGACAATGCCCGTGTCCACGTGGCGGCACTCATCTACCCAGACGTCCACAACGAGCGCCTTTTTGCATTCGCTGCTCCGTATAACTGGAACGATATTTTAGCTGTCTTTAGGAAGCTGTATCCTAGTCGCAAGTTCATTGGTGATATACCAGACATTGGCAGAGATCTTAGCAAGGTGGCAAATGGGAGAGCCGAAGAGATGGTGAAGCGTCTTGGCCGACCTGGATGGACCGGCCTGGAAGAGTCAATTAAGGTGACTACGGAAGGCTGGGCGTAGTCTGATTGAGGTCGACTTCAAGGTTCTCATGAGTCCACAGTGCTCGGCGCACACAGGTTTTGGTTATGAGCTATCGCGAGATAGAATATATATTTATGATAATCAAACATATTAATAAACTCTCACGGGCAATCTTCCAAACACAAGTGCGGGCAATTGCAAGTAACATTGCCATGAAACCTCTCGAACTCGGAGTCGAAAATATCGTCGAACCACAAGAATCTCTTCACAGCCGTGACAACGCCTCCCCAAGATGTAATTTTCATCTCCTCTGCGACTTTGCGGATGTACTCGGCATACCAATCTGCTTCTGGGCGCTGCCAACTCTCAAACATACCGAAGAAAAGTACCCAGAGTAGCAGCGGATCGTATGGTGTCCAGTCCACAGAGCCCTTTGTATCTAGGAGTAAAACCTTTAGCTTGGCCACGTAAATTCGCGTGGAGACACCCATTACGCCACATCTTCTCCGAATTTCGCCTACGAACAGGAGAATCCCAAGCCGGCAAGCCTCTTGGAGAATATTTAAGTAGTTTTGTCGATGGATCTTCGACGCCATGCCTAAAACTCTATAAATAATCGGGTCTATCCAGTGCATAATAAAATTGACTTGTCGCCATGGTTGATTCTGGAGGTGTCTAGATTTGGCATACTGGATAGCTGTGCTCAAATCATCAAAGATGCTTACCAGCACGTGAAAGGGAGAAAAAATCTGCCTCCAAGGTAGCAAAGGGCAAACCTGAAGAGCTGAAAATCCTGGCTCGCTGACGCTGCCCCTTACGTCTTGGAACAATTTTTCAAGGTGTGGGAATCGGGGCTTCGCATCTTGTTTGGAGGCACCCGAAATGTCGACGCTTCTACATAGTTAGCGTGAGACCTAAATTTATGAGTGCTAGTACACGGCAGGAGATATGAATAATGGGCGGAAGCCAGTAAACCTGGGGTCACGTACCAATATATTAGACGAGTTAGCATACTGTCATTCTGCAAAATCCCGAATCCCCCCCTCAGTCTTAACAAGCTTTCCAGACCTGCCATATGTATCTTCCAGCCTTCAAAATCTTCTGTAAGTATCTATTTGTAGATGAGCTACGTCCTGAGATGTGTTACAGATCAGAGAATCCTCACACTGTAGCTAATGAAAGTAACAACAGTTGCAATAATGCCATCACTTATCCCCAGCACCGGATCCGACAATTTACTGTTCACGAACTGAATTGCAAGCGAGTGGTGGATCGCTGTAGTTGGGTTATTGATGGCTTGGCCATGACTTGTAGAGACGTTCAAGGCAGTATTTGCGAGGAATTGGTGAAACGTCGCGGGATACCTGATTGCTACGGGAAGCCAACATTCTCTGAGTGTTTTTAGTGCAGGATCTTGACCAGTGTTCACTAGGAGGTCAAGAGTGTTAGCAAAATAATATTACATTCTATTAAAAGTGACTTACTTTGGTCCATCAGCCATTGCTCGCTCCTGCTCATCTTGATTGGGTAGTTGGCAAACGGGTCGACCCGACCAGCACCGAGAATACTAATTGGACTAATCGAATTAGGGGTGTGTGATATGGCTCCCGTTTTGCTGGCTTCGATAGAGGACTCTGGAATTTCACTGGTAGAGCCAAGGGGAGATGCTTCGTGTGAGGACTTAATAGACGAACTGGAACTATCGTGTACATTGTCGTCTTGAGTTAATGGTGAGAATATAAAGTCAGGAGGAATATAGATATCGATCCGATTTAGGTCGGTGCCTCTCTTGTGCCTTGGCAGACCTTCTTGAACGTGTCGCGTGATGGCTTTCCAAGTCTCTGGGTCATTTCCAAATTCGGTGGTTTGACTCTGTATTGGCTTGTATTCGTGCTTTCCGACTCTAGTCTTGCCTCGAAATCCGTTTTCATAATAGGAAGGTTTTATTTCACTTGATTTATGGTTATGATTGTCGCATGACATTGTTCCCGCTTCTGGTGGTGGAAAGGATGATGTTTTATCGAGAATGATGATGAATGATTAAGTATACTCACGAGACTCAAATCATATACAAAAAGTTAGGGCTTCCCCTATTAGTACATGTGTATGCTTATGTTTCTTCCCTGTTCTGGAGGAATTTAGCGCTGCTTACTATTGCTCGCGCATCAGGTCTGGCCAGTTAAATATCTAGAGACACTTCTACCAAGACCTTAATCCATGTCTGTTCTCGATGTCGCAATCTAGATTCGGTGATTAGCACCGATCAAGGCCGACTCAGCCCACCTCTACATAAAGCGGGCGCCGATTTCAGTGAAATCGGCGTTTATATTCGGCAAGCGCAATTGGTCTAGGCTAATAGTATTCTCCTATGGAATTAATCATTGATACCGTTTTTTTTGGGTGGTATGGTCTCGTGCTCGACCGCGGCCGGCTAAGCGAGGCGGCTTCCGCAACCCCCCTCCCCCACCAAAACCTCTAGCACCGGCGACGACCTTTGCCTACCGCGCGACTATAGCGCACGCCGACGACGTGTAAACCGCATGTGAATCGCTCGAGGGTCGGCCTCAAGTCGTACACTATTAAATCCTTACTTATATAATATTTATATAATATTTTTTATTTTAATTTTAATTAAATTATTTAATTAAAAAAGTACTTATATTATATAATTATATTATATTTTTATTTTTTATTTTATTATTATAATATATATTAATAATATTATAGTAGTTCAAGAGTGACTTCACGTACTTCCTTACAGAATAGACGCGCACGTGATGGGCCCAGACTTTGTATATTAGACCGGCTTTTCTAATGGCTGGAGAATCATCCTTTATAACATTAAAATGCAATCTTGAACTAGCTGAAGAGCCTCACAAAGGGCCTCCTCCAAGAATCAGATATGTCAGATATGACGGCGAGAACCATAATCTACCATTTCAATTCTGTCGGACAGTAACATTCTTTCACCGAACTGTGAAGGACTTCGTGATGACAAGCTCGAGGCTAGATGGCATGGCTAGGCAGTACCCACGCCTTCTCGACAAGGAGTGGTATTACCGCCTCCTACTCGCCGATTTGACCCTCGGCGATCTTGCGTACCGACACTATTATTGGAATGAGTACATGTCGGCTGCCGTCTTATCAAAAAACCTATTCTGGTGCAAACTCCCGCTCAACGGCGACAGCCCTTCGAGGGTGGTGTTCTATAAAAATTACAACAGTTTTCTAGGCCTCTGTGGACATCCACATATTGGATTGAACAGCATTGGGGTGCTATTGTCGTTCCGCCATATGGCAGCCTTTGTCGGTCAAGATAAATATATTTTACGAGAGGTTTCTGAGAATCCAGAGTTTCTAAAAGGGGATGGAACTTTAAATATCCTCTTCTCTGCAGCCGTTGGGGGGCACAAGGACTTGGTCGCGGCTCTAATTGAGAAGGGATTGTCTGCGATGGACCCTTACTTCCAGTCCGGCATACCTGTTTGGGTTGCTGTAGCAGGTTTCCTCGTCGATTGTGGCCTGACAGCTAACCACTCCCGCCTGCCAAATTCATCCTTCTACGACAATTCAGCTGCACACTTAGAAATTTTGGAGTTGTTTTGGCAGGCGGACGGAGTTCAAGCCTTGAATTGCAGGTCGTTAGAATTACTTAAAAGCACTTTCAATTTATAGAAGGCTAAATAATCATAAATTAGTTTCTCCCTCTATTGCCTACTTCCTTTTCTTCGAAGAGAGAGGAAGACTCCTTTTATATATAAATCACCTTAGTCTAGCTAAGTCCGAGCTTCCAGGCTAAATCGAAAGTATAGAAAGGGATTGTTCTTACAAGAACGCTAGAGTCCTACAAGAAAGGTAAAATGATTTTGCGCCCCACTACACTATTCTAGATCGTGTGATTACTTAAATTGAAGAAGCTTGAAAAAAGAACTAACTAATATATCGAGCAATTGTGTAGACCTGCAACGAGATGCCGGTATTGAGCCAGATCTTTTCGGAATACCAAGGAGCGCAATATATACTCCCGTGCCAGTAGTCGAGCAGATTCCCCCGATGGCAGGCAATATCACCTTTCCTCCTTGAGGATTGTTCGAACCCTACACTCTAACAACATCTGACCAGCGTTGCAAGCCATGTGTCCGATTTACGCAAACTCTGCGACTTAGTATTCGCCCTAAGGACAAGACTAAGCTATCTCAAGTAGCAACCCTACGAGTACCAGCACCAGGTATTCATTTTTGGGGAAGGGCGGGATCGCAAATACAAGGGAAGAGAAATCTTGTACATAGCAGACTATTTGATGCATGAATATCTCAATTCTATTATGTCTCCAGGAACAGTTTTTCGATCATAGCTTGGTCAACGTCTGTTGTGGAAGTTCAAGTTGCCTTTGGATCCAACCAAACCCGGATCTCGTGTCCAGCTCTGAAAACAGCTTCCCCAAGGCTTTTCGCTATCTCCCAGGCTTGTTTCGGCAAAAATGAAATGGTCCATATCACCCCTACACCCAAGTACCAAATGCATATCCCGGCTCCGCCAAATAGTGCCGTCATGATTTTGTACGATGCATCACCGAAGTCTCTTATCCACGAGGCAATGACCTTGGGCAAAGCAATAAAGACGGCGTGCAGCACATCAACGAAGCCATTCCACACATCCTCCAGCGTCAAATGTCGGAAAAAAGACACGATAGCTTCTACCATAGTCGCGATCCAGGAGACCATTCTCAACATTCCATTCCAAATCACCTTGGCCACAGAAGACATCCCCTTAGAAATCCACTGCGCCAGGATCACCAGGGCTTTAGGAATCTTGACAGTCAACATTCTCCAGACCCAGATAGAGACATCATTTATTATCCGAGGCAAATCTTCTGTAGCGATCCTCCAGGAAGCTTTACCCATATCAATGGCCGTGTCCAATGCTGCGCTGGGAATCTTCGCAAGCCACTTCACGAATTTCTCGATCCAACCCGGCATTTTCAACGCCTGACATTTACACCATGGCCCGAACTCTGCTCGGTGTTTCCAGCACCAATGGCACATCCTACTCAGCGGTTCGACCACGACATGCTTTGGAGTTGTCCACAGAAAGAACTTCTCAATATCCCAGATAAAGAACTTCAGAAACTGCCAGATCTTTTTGCATGCTCTCTTTCCTCGTTGGAGCGCATTCCTGTTGTTGTGCTTCCATCTTCTAAATCCTCCACCTCGGCGAGCAGGCAGATACTGTACCACTTCCCGACGTCCATTTTGAGAAGCAAGACGAAGAGCAATTTGGCCATCTGGAGCGATGAGGGTATCATCACAATGATATCGTTCGATGAGCAATTTGACGAGGACGAGCTGACCCATGGAAGCCGCAAGCTGTAGTGGTGTTCTCATGGTGACTTTCCCAGATCGAGGGTCACGCGTTTTGGGCTGTAAGACATCAGTATAGCTCTCTACTTGCAAGATCGACTAACCACGGATCCAAAGGCATTCCGATCTGCTCCCAAGCTCAACAGCTTCTCGACAAGCTTGATGTTGCGTGTGGCCACTGCTGCGAGAAGCGGTGTCTCGCCTTCAAGTTTTGTGTTCGAAGTAACAATGTTACTCTCGATTAAAAGAGTCACCACATCATCCTCCCCTTCTTTAATTGCCGTGAATAGTTGAATCACTAAGAAGTCCTTCGCGCTCAGCGCCGTCTTGCCTCCGGGTCTATCGATGAAACTCTGCCAGATGGGAACTGGGTTCTCTCCAGTCATGCTTGCTCGGAAGAGATCATTCTGCAAATTCACTATGTTCTGGATATGAGGGAAATTATCTTCGCTGTAAATTGGCGGATTTTCGCATTCGGGCAGAGGTGCTTGTGATATTTCGTCCAGCTCAGGTCGAGGGACATATCGAGGTAGGGTCGCGCCTTTGTGGTATTCATTCGAGATCTTTCCGTTCTTGACGTCCATGTTGATGAGAGGCAGCAAATGAGCACATAGCACATGAGATCCAAGCTAAATAACGTGAGAACCAACTAGGCAACAGTTTGTTGCCTGGACGGCAGACAGCGCCCAGATCAATCCACTGCCACCACGGGCTCTCTGCGTCCCTGGCTAGGTAGTAAAGTAACTGGTCAAAAACAAGTGCCCGTTTATTAGTGTGCTGAGGCTCTCTTGCTCCAGTTTATCACATGCAAACTCGCGTCAAGGCTCACTGTGGTGTTGTAGATTGCATTCAGCTGCCAAGGCTCGGTCCTCGCGTTCGGGTCGTGGTTGTGGCTGTGCCATATATCCCGGCACAAGTTCACATGACATTGCCGAGGCGAAGTTCCTCCTTTCATTGGCTGAGTAAATACGATCCAGTACGAGCGTCATGGCTTACTCCATGAAGCGGACTTAAACATGCAGCATGCAGCGGACTCTATATTTTCTCCACTATCCACCCAAGCGGAGCTAAAAGGACTGTCCGGGGACAATACTTAAGTTTCATTATTCGTATAAAATCCAGAATCATCGTCATCTTCTCATCTTCTATTCATCCCTTTCAAATCTTGCAAAGATGGCTACACTTACTCCAGCTTCGAAAGTTACTTTCATGCTACAGGTCAAAGTAACCTTCGACCCCAAAGATCGAGAGACATTCCTCAAATATTTCAAGCCTGCATACGATGCTGCTGTCGCTGAGCCAGAGTGTGCCTACTTCCTCGTCGGGGAGGATGTGCAACATCCTGGAGTTTTCAGGTGGACCGAGGGCTGGACAAAAGATGTGACGTGGTTCATGACCGTAAGTACGATTAGTTTGACTTGCCGTTGCAGCAACGGCATCTGATGCGTAGTCTAGGAACAAGTGACAAAACCTTACTATGAGCCTTATCTCAAAGCTACAGAGCCTCTCTTCACGAGTGAACGTGAGGATTCTCCTGCATATCCTAGAACCGAGAATCTGACACTTTGCAGGTGTTGCAGAGGCATATGCCCCACTCGACGCGATGAATCACTTCAAACTTGATCTTTCAAAACTAGGAAAGGATTGAATAATTGTGGGGGATGAAGACAGCAAATTGAAACTGATACTCGCTGCAAACGCTAAATCCATATATCCCTATCTTTTCAACTCTTCACCTTATACTTGTGTGTTTTCTTTTTGTGATGTTCATTACCTCATTCACACTTTGCCAACGCAGCGTTAAAGATCTGGACAAACTTCCAGGCCTCCTCGTACGTGTTGTAAAGGGGTACAGGAGCCACTCTAATCACATCAGGTCTTCTCTTATCTGCCACAATTCCAGCATCCTCAAGCATCTCAAACAAAGTATCTATTCTTCCAGGCTTCAAAAGGACACTCAATTGCGTTCCCCGTGCATCAGGATCGGAAGGAGTAATAATCCTAAAAGCGCGGTTTGCACCACTGCTCGTCAGGAGAAGGTGTTCCAGATAGGCTGTCAGCTTAACGGACTTCTTTCTGATATCGGTCATTGAAGTCTGGTTGAAGACTGAGAGTGAGGCACAGAGTGATGCCAGGTCGATCGCCGAGGGATTTGATACCTGGTATCCGCTTGCTCCCGGGCTTGGTCGGAAGTCTGCCCAGCTTAGTGTTTGTCACCATTCGTTCAAGGAGCACCTACTATTGTCCATGTTCATTCGCCCCACTTGGTCACCACCATACCATCCTGACAATCGGTGACGGTACACTGGATGATCGCCATCATATTCAACCTTTCCGTGTCTCTCGTGGACATAAAAACCAGCAATCGCACCTGGACCAGCATTCATGTACTTGTAGGTACACCAAACAGCGAAGTCCACATTCCAGTCATGCAATTCGAGGGGAACATTTCCAGCCGCATGAGCAAGATCCCAGCCCACAATCAATCCTTTAGATTGAGCATGTGCTGTGATCGTTTTCATGTCGAAGAACTGTCCTGTGTAGTACTGAATACCAGGCAGGAGGACCAAAGCCGTTGTGGATGCGTGCTCATCAATGATCGCCAGTATCTTCTCCGTCGAGATCTCATACTCTCCCATTTCTGGACCAATCATGACCATCGCTTCCTTCGGGTCGTATCCATGGCCTCGAATCTGGGACTCGATTGTGAAGTGATCGCTTGGGAATGCTTTCCAATCCATAATGATCTTGTTTCTCGTTGCTATTGGAGTATAGAAGCTTGCCATCAGGAGATGTAGATTTGTAGTGAGGCTACCCATGGTTCCAACTTCAAATGCTGAAGCTCCAACAACGGGAGCTGCTTGCTTTGATGCATGTTCAGCAAGAAGTTGCCACTGGATAATGGGGGAATCTTCAAGATGTCTGAAATGGCCATGAACACCAATCGTGGCCCAGGTATCGAGATGAGTTTGGATATACTCTGCAGTCGCACAAGGCTGTAGACCTAGAGAATTGCCGCAGAAATATATACATGGCTCATTGGATTGGTCTGTTCATGGTTAGCCATGTCACCTGACGTGCGGGGAAGATGAAACTTGCCTAGCTTGCTCAACTTCTTTGATTTTATATTTGCTTTCGATGGAATCAAGAACTTCTCTCGAAATGATCGCAGATGATCCTTTGCATCAAGTGAATGCGCATACTCCAGCGAGTTTGCTTCAGCAGGAAATGATGGCTTCGTGGTGCGTTCTTGTTCAATCGCGATGGATCCCATTATTGAGATCGTTTATATCGTTAGAGAGATCGGTTGACGAGAGCTCGAAGATGAGGAACACTGCGCGTTTAATCCGTTCCTGCTAATTCAATTTGTACCTCATTCCCACTTTCCCAACGGCATTGTTTTGCTCCACACATTTGCATCGCGTTGTGTCGGTCTACAGATTTCTTAGATGTAGTTACGTACTATCCGCAATCCGCTTCCGCTTCCGCTCCCGCGTCAGGAGACTATGAGGGGCATCTCCTTGATCCGCAGATATCCGATTGCAAAACCTGACTCGAGAGACGGATGGTAATCTGCTCATAGAGCCAGGGTGATTGCTAAGGGGAATGTTTCGGTACTTTGCCGGTCCGCGTGATCCCTTCACTCAGGCGCGTTCAGAAGTGAGCTGATGTTTGGTCTGTTTGTACTTGTACAAAACCTCTACCGTGATTAAATTTGATATCCCTTTCTTATCGAGACATTGTCAACTTTTAACATCCTCTATTGTTTTGCCATTATGTTAGGTCCACTCAACATCAACCTCGCTGATTTCAGCGTTTCTTCTCGGAATGGCTTCTTGCCAGATGAAGTTCCCCTTGTCAGGTTGAGCGATACATACTACCTGGAATGGGAGACCATAGTTGAGCGACTGTCGTTGCTCCTGCAAACCAAATCTCTGAGGGTATCGGTCGACCGCATGCAGCTGCTCTCGACAAGCCATCTCGGATCCGAACCAGAATGGAGAAGGGCCTACCTTCTACTCTCCTTCATGACCCATGCGTATATCTGGGAAACCGGTGGTCCCTCAGAAGTAAGTTCAACCAGTTCGAGCTACTGCTTCCAAGCTAATAAATATCACAGCGATTACCGCCCCAGATTACTGTGCCTTTTCTCGACATCTCCTCCCATTTTGACCTCCCAACAACAGCTACCTATGCTGCACTGAATTTGTGGAACTTTACAACGATCTCACCAAGAGCGGATTTCACCAAGCCTGAGGGTCTCAAGTCTTTGCACACATTCACTGGCAGCGAGGACGAAGAATGGTTCTATCTCGTCTCAGTGGCAATCGAAGCACATGGTGCTAAAGTTATTCCACTGATGATGGGAGCCATGGATGCGGTCAGAGCAAATGATTCATGTGTTGTTACGGATGCTCTGGTCAAATTTTCCCAGTGTATCAAGGAGATTGGGAAGATATTGAGGCGCATGAACGAGAAATGTGATCCACAAGTCTTCTACAATGAGATCCGACCGTTCTTGGCAGGAAGCAAAAACATGGCAGTGGCTGGTCTTCCCAACGGCGTCTTCTATGACGAGGGAGACGGAAGAGGTGAATGGCGACAATACAGTGGTGGCAGCAATGCGCAAAGCTCGTTAATACAGTTCTTCGATGTCATTCTGGGAGTTCAACACTCTTCGACCAAGGGCTCCACGGGACCAAGGAATGGCTTCCTTCAGGTTTGCTACTTGACCCATGTGTGCAGGAATCAAGCTGATTCCATTAAAGGAAATGCGAAGGTATATGCCTGGAAAGCATCGAGAATTTCTGCAGCATATTGGATCCATAGCCAACATCAGAAGTTATGCTGAAAGCACGTCTAACAGCGAGGTCACCGAAGCATACAATCTGGCTGTGGAAGAGCTCAAGAAGTTTCGAGACATTCATATCGATATCGTCACACGGTACATCATCATCCCATCAAAGCAGCATTCGTCGACAGGAAATGCTGGACTCAATCTAGCTGTGGCATCAGCGAACCCAGCATCGACTCAGGAATTGCATGGCACTGGCGGAACGCAACTCCTTCCATTTTTGAAACAGAGCCGAGACGAGACGAGAAATACAAGAATACCTTGATATCTGTTGGTTCATAAACGATAGACTGCACATAACATTGCATCAGAGGATTGATCGCAGCCAGGAGAGGTGCGGGGCAGCCGGTTAGAGTTCCAGAGGGTTGGAACATTAGAATTCAGCTTTTTCAACGCTAATCTTGCTCATTCATCTCCTGATGTCGTCCAATTTATCGATGTGAAGTCCGAGATCAGACATGTCGAAAGCATCGTTTCTTGCCTTCCTAAACTGGTCAGGCCTGCTGCTCAATTCTTAGCGGTCCTGCCTCGTGCAACGGCCCCTGAACTTAGCGACCACATCTCAACTCGTAAGGTTGACGCTTTTCCACGTGTCCAACAGACTGTAGGAATATGTCTCCTAGAATGAGCCAAAAGCCCCGCTGCAGCTACTTTTAGGTATCCTTCTACTTACTAACACGGAAAGCTATGGTCGGAGTCGAGCGAGACACGGCCGGAAGCGGCGGAAGCGGGCGGAAGCGGAATCCGTCGGATACGAGATCTAGCTGCGGCCAGCAAGTCGGACATCGCCAACAAACCAACCCCTCGCGCAGAGCCACACCGGATACGGATGCGGCTCGCAGATGTGCTTCAACTAATAGCCCGCAAGTATCCTTCTAGGATTATGATGCCAGGCCGAATGCGAGTGCTATTCAAGATGGCCGCTGTGGTAGGTTTGTCGGTATTCTTATTATTCTACACTATCAATTCTCCTCAAAGACCCACCATACAATGAAATTTATGCATCTTTTACCACTCAATCTTTAATATGGGATCAATCGAGAGCAATTGGCGAGAGTTGGATGTCGCGGTCATCGGTGGTGGTATTGGTACGTCGTCTTCGAGCCTCTCTAATGCCCAAGCTGATTTTAGCAGGCGGGTTAGCAGCAGCAACATCCATTCGAAAAGCAGGACATCGAGTAACGATCTACGAGCGAGCGGATTTCGCAGGCGAAGTCGGTGCCTCAATTAGCTGCGCAGCGAATGGAACAAGATGGCTTGAAGAATGGGCTGTGAACGTTTCTCTAGGCAGGCCGGTGATTCTGCAGAAGCTCATATCGCACGATTGGAAGACTGGAGAAGTCCAGAATGTCTACGATCTGGCAGATTACAAGGACAGATGGGGATATGTGTGTGCTGCGGGGTTGTTCCTTAATTCCCTGCTGACGTCGGCTAGGTCTACAATATGTTTCATAGAGTTAATATGCACGAAATGCTGATGGATTCTGCAATGGGCCCAAACCATTCAGGCATCCCAGGCGTCCTCAAGTGCAATCATCGGTGCTCCGAGATCAATCACACAACAGGAACAATAGCTTTCGAGAATGGTGTCCAAGCGAAACACGACCTCATTATTGGGGCTGACGGGATCGGATCACAAGTCCGCCGCACATTAGGAATCGTTCCAGACAGAAAACAATCTACTTCACACTGCTTACACTGCATCATTGCTACAAAGGATGTTAGGAAGCTTGGACTTACTGACTTGTCTGTCAATTCAGCCATCGAGTTCTGGGGAGGCCAAGGAATCGACAAGATTGTGTTCTCTCCTTGTCGAGATGGTGAAATACATTCCTTCTACTGCTTCTTTCCAACTGCTTTGAGCAAGAATCCCGGAGAAGGGTGGTCTCACGCAATTGATGTCGAGGAGTTGCTTGAACCCTTTGGAACTCTGGATCATAACCTCTTGGCATTATTCAAGAACTCGACAGATATCAAACCTTGGAGATTGTTCGTCCATCAGCCGTACCCAACATGGAGACAAGGACCAACATGCATTCTCGGAGATGCCGCACATCCTATGCTTCCTGACCAGAGCCAAGGAGCATGTCAAGCAATTGAAGACGCGGCTGCTCTTGGTATTATCTTCAGCCGAAGATATTCTTTCACAGGCTCTCCGGACAGCATTGCCAAGGGGCTCCAAATCTACGAGCAAGTTCGAAAACCTCGTGCATCTCGAGTTCAGGAAGCTAGTGCAAGGGCACGGGAGAACATTACAGAAAGGATAGGGTTCTCGAGTAACACGACCAACCCATTGTACAAGGTGGCGGATGAGAAGCGGAAATTGACGATTGAGGAGATGAACGAGTACGATATGTACGCTGACGTAGAGATGAAAGCGAAGTATGCAGAGACAATATAAAGGTGTTAGACTAGGATGAAATACAGCTTTCAGATATTAAATTCATTATTTATCGTGTTCCTCCCCGCATTCATCAGCAATTGCTTTGTGACCAAATCCTCGCATCTGTCCTAATTTTCGCTAGTCCGCTGAAGAAACTTGGCCAAATATCGGCACAGGCAGTGAGTGGAGCAGGGTGTCCCAGCGGGGTTTAGTGGACACTATCGCTATCACGTCGCACACTTCTTCGCATCTTCTCATCATCTTTCATACCCATTCAATGAGAAGAAACGCTTCAAACGTGATAGATTTTCCGATTATGGCGAAAGCCGTGAAACCAAATAATGTCTTCCGAGCGTCCGGCGAAGAGAGTGAGGCAAGCATGCGAGCCTTGCAGGTAAATTCTCGAAGCGTCGAGTTCATGCTCATACTGATGGGAAATGATAGACGCAAGAAATCGAGGTGTCCAGGAGAGCAGCCCATATGTTCTCATTGTGCTCGGCTCGGACAGAATTGTTTGTATGCCGATGAGAGGCAACTAAGTGAGAGACGAAGCACAGAACCTACTTCGCAACCTCGAGTACATCTCCTATCAACACCAGAAGGAAGATTGGTACGTCTCAGGTATATGCGTGACCCTCAATCTAGCGCTGATGATGGTTTTGGTCACAGGAGGATCGTCTCAAATTGGTTGAATCCCAACTCGCAGAGGTTCTTGCAAACCAAGGGCACATCAACAGAAGCATCTCATCCCAACTACCAGATTCCCCGATCAGGTCTTCCAATCCCTTCCATACACAACAAGAAGCGCCTCCACGTATTGATAGGTAGGAAACTGTATCCTATACTGTATTCATGGGCGTTCTAACCTCGATTACAGCTCCCTCCCGCAATGGAACATTATTCTTGCGGCGGCAAAGACATATCTTCAATATTGTGATTCCCAGCCATTACCACTCTTTCACCGCGCCACCTTCGTGCAAACACTTCAAGACCGAGACCCAGAAATCATGTTCTCAGTTCTTGCCTTGGCGCTTCGTTTTGGAGACTATAATATCGATGTCCCTGGTACCAATGTCGCCTGGCACGTAGAGGCTGCTCGGACTCGAGTTTCCAGGAGAATATCTGCTGGAGAAGTCGAGCTTTCCACAATTCAAAGCCTCTGCCTTTTGACGCTGGTAGACTTTGCAGGTAAGACAACCTTGCTCCGATGCTTGTTCCCTCAGTTGATAGGATTCAGAAGGTAAGACACGACGAGCAAGCTTTCATTGCAGCCAAGCTATGAGCCTAGCTCACAACGCAGGCTTGACATCTGAACCTCACCGGGATCTCCCTGATCGAGAGAGAGAAGAGCGTCGACGATGTTTCTGGAGCCTGTTTTTGCTCAAGAGGTTGCATGGAGCCGACTTCGTGATACTCGACTTCTCCGCTCAAGACAACACCCCATGGTATCCCGAGACTACAGGCAATGCTCTCAATCCAGGTCAACTTTCAAGCAACCAAACAAATGAGAACTTCACTGACCAAGGCATCGTTGCATATGCTATTCAACTCAGTGAGGTATGGTTCAAAATCACTCGATATGCTCGTCGTCGAGGGAAGCCAAATGCTCAACCGCCATGGTCTTCCCAATCCGACTATTCCATGATTCTCGCAGATCAAATGGAATCTGAGACTCAAATGCCCTATATCCATCGATTTGAGCGTGCAAAGTTCTCACAGAAGACGGTTGAACAGCTCAATGCCAATCGAGATTACTGGGGGCCATGGCTCTTCGTCCAATTCTTGTACCACACGAACTTGTGTCTCCTGAATCATCCTCTCTTGCTATCCCTTAGACTTCGGAACTTCAAGTGTGTCATACCAGAGATCTTTCTTCAACATACAGCTGATCTCATATCGTCGCATACTTCCTGGATCATCAACTTCATTGACATGCTTGAAGCAAAACCTTTCAAGGTTACGGACCCTTTTCTGGGACATTGTGTGGCTATTGTTTCCACCATCTACTTGCAAGAGAGTTTCGTAGATGATCCTGGGACCAAGCAAGAAAAGCAAGCGTGCTTTGAGAAATGCTTGAAGTTTATCAGAGGTTTTGGGTCGCAATGGCCACATCTAGGCCGGATAGTGAGTCTCGACTCTAGAGTGAGAGGATAGTAACTAACCATACCAAGGCAGAAAAGCTCCAGAAACTTGCCGAGACCGTCTCGTCTACATACGTTGCTAGTGAGGAGCACATACGACAGAATCGAAAACTTCTAATTGATCTTGGGCAATTTTTCGAAATACTAGAGTACTGTTCATCTAGTGAGATGCCAGGATCCTCTGAACATCTGTTCGGCCCATCTTTACGGACAAATTTTATCAGCTCGAGGACAGAGCTGGCCCAGACATCAGTACTTCCAACACCTACGAGAGTCGAGAGACAAGAATTTGGCAGTGCCACTCCAACAATGGTTAATGCCCAACAAACTCCAGTGGATGCGAACCTTGCGAAAATACCACAGTCCGACACTTTCCTAGCGTACTCAAACGACGAGCTGGCAGTTCTCGCCGAGAGCTTCTTTCATCAAAGACAAGACCTGGGTGGAAATGTCAATTGGTGGAATGTTTTTTGAAATTCCTCTATACTTTGAGATGTTTTGTAGATTTAACCTGGTCGGTCACAGATGGCAGGAAGTGGAGGTCCGGAGCATCAGATTGTTTGCCAATGTCTTCTAGGGGGAATGCTTGCAATATTCAGAAGACATCATCCAACTCAGTTTCAAATGCAGTCTGTCTATCAAGGCTGAAACACAGTCTGTCGATGAAATCCTTTGAACCTTTAGATGATACCCCATAGGACAAATTGCGATTGGTTGTCTGTAGATATACTTACTAGCTTTTCCATCGTATGGCCAGCATATTCGCACGTGGCCATCGAATTGGGCAAGTCTGAGGCAGTGCTCCGAGTAGTATAGCCGTATATTGTGATACGCCCCACTCCGTAGTACTATACGGGTTTTTCTATACGGCAGTGGTATCCGTATAGCCTTTTAAAATACGATGTAGTATATCCTCATACGTACTACTACTAGCAATATACGGAAATACGGCTTATATAACTTATATAAAAGTAAATCACGTTTAATTTCCCCTTTTTAATATTTATAAAGGCTTGAAACGATACTATTAAATAATTATTAACGGTATTTTATATATTTAAGCGTGCTATATGGGGAAATGCTCGTGTGCGGGCTACTTATGTTAATGGCGGTAATAGCTAAATATTAAAATATGGAAATAGCTTCATTTTTTCCTATTTAAAATATTTTAGTAATATTATAAAACTTACTAATAGAAGTAAAAATATATAAATTACTTTATTATTTCCTATTTCTAATTATATACTTTCCTTATTTAGGATCTCGTGTAATGCTTACTTAGCTTTTTATTATTACGCTAGTATAGTTGTATACGGGCCGTATAGTAGTACCGTATTATATTTTCACTTGTACATACGGCGCTAAAAATACCACTAAATACTATTCGGAGCATTGGTCTGAGGGGAGGGAGCTAATTTCCCAATGGCTTCTTCATCAACCTAGACCAGCATTATCTTTTCCTAACACGGCAGCTACTGCAGGTGGTAAGGAGAGGATTGCCGAGAACATGAAATGGAAACCAGCAAGCAGGCCAAAGGTTTATGAGAAGTTGAAACCAGATTTTAATCATGGCTGTGGGAAGCTAAGTCCTAGTCCTAGATTCCTTGAAGCTTTGGATTGCCCCAGGTGGGAGGACCGAGAGTGTGCATTTGAAGATGGGCGGACAACGGCTGATATAAAAGCTGGGTATTTCGATGGCTTTGGCTTTCCTCTTTTTCCGAAGTGAAAACTGTATCTCTTCATCTAGATTCAAAGTCTTGCATCTCCTGAACGATGTGTTTTCATTTTATTTTGTTTACTTGGTAGCAAACTCGATGAGGATAATTTCACATGCAAGCGCCATCTTCGAAATTCTCAGAGACCCATTTTCCTTTCCCTTGCTTCTATCAAAGAGCCTTCTTACTCAATTTTCAGATCGTCGGTCACTGCATCTTGAGGTAGCTTCGACCACCGACTGTGAAATATCCTTCCATCCTTGATGACTGATAGCAAGTGCTTCTCAGGCTGGTCAAAGATCGAGATGTCATGCAGCGGATTCTCATTCAGAATCAACATATCCGCTGCAAATCCTTCCTTGATTTGTCCCAGGAAATCACTCAGTCCGGCTCTCCTCGCTGGATTGATCGTTGCGCTTTGAAGAATTGCTTTTGGACTCAGAACCTGTGCTCGCAACGCAAATTCTTTCGTTTGAGCGATCCCCATAGGTCCAAGGAGATCGGTACCAAAGCAGATTGTGACGCCTGCATCAGAAGCTATCTGGAGTGATCTCAATCCCAGCTTTAGCACCTGAGCATTCTTTGTTTCGGACTCGATTGGCAAGAATCCGGGAAAGTCAGGAGAAGCCATTGCTGAGTATGTGATAAGTGTTGGCGTTAGAAAGATATCTCGTTCAGCCATATACTTCGCGGTCTCCTCATCGATAAAATTCCCGTGCTCAACTCCGGTTACCCCATTCTCAACAGCATGTCGTATTGATTTCGGTGTGTATGCATGAGCTGTCACATACGTATTGGCGTTCCTCGCCACTTCAGAAATAGCCCTAACCTCCTCCCCCGTGAATTGAACATTCTCCAATTTATCAGTCGGACTCGCAACTCCACCTCCAGACATGATCTTGATAAAATCTGCACCAGTTCTCAACTCCTCACGTGCGGCTTTTATACATGCCGGAACGCCATCACAAACCCATCCCAATGACATTGGACCACAGCATTCGGTACGATCGTGAGGACCTCGAGAATCTCCATGTCCTCCTGTTTGTGAGAGCGCGTGACCAGCGATGAATAGTCTTGGTCCTTGGATAGATCCTTCCTCTATGGCTTGCTTCAATGCGAGAGATGCTCCACCACAATCTCGCACACTGGTGAATCCTCGACGAAGCATTTGCTGACACACGAACGGTTGTCGGATCATAGAGACCTCGTTGTCCAGTTGGAACAGTCCTCCGAGAGTTGCTTCGCCGGGTACAGCCCAGAGATGAACATGATTGTCGAAGAGTCCGGGACAGAGATATCTTCCTTTGAGGTCGATTGTGATCTCGTGGGATGAATCGATGATACAGTAGTCGTTTTCGGTAAGGGAGACGGATTGGATGACTCCACCTGAGATTTTGACTGTTCTGCTCAGAAGGATGATGCCTTCTACCGTGTCTATCAGGCGGGCATTCTTGAAGATGTAGCTCTTTTGAGGTCCCGGTTTCCAGGGCTTGATCAGCCGTTCAGAAGTCATGTCGGTGTGAGGAACAAGGTTTTGAGCTCGTCAGAAAGAGCCTTGCTGAGAATGGCGAGGGAAAGTTCTGAGAGAACCAGATGAGGTAAGTGCATCTCATTGGTTGCCCTTCTTCAGAAAGCTGATCGCGCCACGGCCAATTCGGGATCTGCGTCAAGATAGGCCAACGCAAACTACCCCTCTTCGTAACGTTCCCAGCATCACACTTTCCTAATCAGAAAGTTCAACCATGGGATGGATTCATGGTCTGCTGCGTCAAGATAAGCTGGGATGATTGTAAGTCGGAGAATCCCGCAATGGCCTCAAAGGTGGGAGGAAGTGATAGGGAGGAAATGATAGCAAAAATTTGTCTGTGATGTAGTTCTGTTATTCTTCTGTCGTTCATCCATTTATCATTCATCGCAGTTTTTTGTCGAATTCACTTTTTGTCAATCTCTCTATCGTGCAGTTTGTCAAGTTTTCATTATGTCGAACATTGAGGTCAAAGATTCAGCTTTGAAAGATCAGATCAATACCTCGTCCGAAAAGGATGACTCCCTTGGTGAAATTCTCGATGCAGAAGCTGGTGGTCTTCTGTTCACGGTGGAGGAAGAAAGACGAGTCAAGATGAAGACTGACCTGATCATCCTGCCTTTACTCTGCTGTGTCTTCTTTCTGCAGTATTTAGATAAGCAGAGCTTGAGCTATGCTTCAGTGTTTGGCTTGATCACGGATCTGAATTTGAAAGGGACTGAGTACTCATGGTGCGCCTCGATCTTCTATATCGGTGAGAGTCCAACGCCTAGTATTGAGATGTCGCTGATGTTTGTGTAGGTCAGCTTGTTTCTGAGTATCCCTTCATCTATTTGATGAGCAGGTTGCCCTTGGCGAAGTTTGTCGGTACCACCATGTATGTGAAACACCCAACCTCAAGGAAATACCGAGCTGATGTTATATAGCGTGATCTGGGGCGTGGTTTGTATGTGTTTGGCTGCACCCACAAACTATGCTGGCTTTGCAACTGTCCGATTCCTGCTCGGCTTTTGTGAAGGAGCTGTATCTCCAGCATTCGTGACCATATCAAGCATCTGGTACAGAAAGAGCGAGCATCCTATGCGTATTGGGTAAGGCTCTCAACCGAAAACGTTGTCTCAATACTGATTGACTCCAGGGCGTGGATCACAATGAACGGACTTGCTCAAGTGGTTGGAGCACTCCTCATGTACGGAATTGGGAAGAACCCCAGCCTCTCCCTGGCACCATGGAGAATTCTGTTCCTGATCTGCGGTGCTCTGACCTCTGCCACGGGTGTTGTTTTCTTCTTCGCCATGCCCAGCGGTCCAGATAAAGCGTGGTTCTTCACCCCGAGAGAAAGGGAAGTTGCTGCCATGAGATTAGCAAGAGATCATGAGGGTGGAGATAAGACCAATTTCTCAATACCACAACTCCTGGAGGCTTTGACGGATGTTAAGTCGTGGCTGACGTTTGCTTTCGGAGTCCTCGTCACCATGCCTTCTCCTGTCTTGACGGTGTGTGATCTCTCGAACCAGGGAATTCTTGCTGACCTCTCTAGTTTGCCTCTCTTGTCATTAGCAATATCGGCTACAACAAGTTTCAGACCATGCTGTATACAGCACCCTCTGGCGCTGTGCAGATTTTCTTCATTTGGATAGGAGTTCTCGGCTGCTATCTGTTTCCGAAGAACCGTTCTCTGATCGTGATGATCCTTGTCATCGTCCCCTTGATCGGCAACATTCTACTTCTAAAGCTTTCGCTAAGCTCTGGTTGGGGTATGATCGTTGCATCTTGGCTGGTAAGATAGCCCAATCGCTGATGGTAATCTCACTCACTCCATCTAGGCATCCGTTATCTCCGACATCTTCTCCATCACTTTAAGCCTGAGTGCTTCGAACGTGAAAGGCAATACCAAAAGAGCGGTAGTTAACACGATGTACTTCATTGGATACTGTGCAGGGTGTATTGGCGGTCCTCAGCTTTGGATGTCTGACCAGAAGCCTCGCTACAAGCAAGGTCTAATCACAGACCTTGTTGCTTGGGGACTGCTTCTGATCTCAACGGCCTTTTACTGGTATTGCTGCGACTCAGAGAACAAAAGGAGGGATGCTCTGCAGGCTGAGGGGCGTGGAGATGTATCGTTTGAGAAAGGGGCTGACATCACTGATGGAGAAGATTTATCCTTCAGGTACAATTGCTGAGAAGAGTAGGTCAAAGCATGATGATGAGAAATCCCGACTTCGGGACCGACTTCTGGCTTTCAGATCGAAACGACAGATGAGCGCCAGCAGATCATGTTTAGAATTAATTGAATTGTGAACACCATGATGATTCTCAGCATTATATCCCTGCACAAGAGGTTCAGGTCCAAACATATATACAGAAGCGTTCGACATGAATAAATAAATCGAAATTTAGATGATGTCAGTGAGAAATGGAAGAGTGCTTGAAGATCACCGCATTGCATGCCTGCCGCAATGCGAGTTTGGTTTGAGGCCGAAAATCCGCTTACTCACTCCTGTTTGATAACAGTGCAACCGCAAATTGGGTCATGCCATGCTATGCGACGAGGCAACAATACTATCACGATAAAGATGAATTGAGACCAAGGCTATGATGAGAATAGGGTAATTCATCTCACTTGAGGATTAGAGTTCTGCCAATGTAGACGATAGCGTTCTGGTCTAGAATGAGAAGGGTAAACACAAATATGACGAGAATATACATATATACATTATGTAAACAACGCCTCCCACCCTATTTACTTTCTCATCTTCATTCTCATTCCATCGTTGATGCGATTGTCTCGAACATTAAACAAATCTGTGTGCTTCCAACCATGCAGACCATCCTAGAATTAGGAATGACCAGCGCCGAACAGTATGCATTTCAAACACCACAGCTCAGTATTCAGTGTTTCCCTGCTGCTCTCACAGAGGCAATCCATGTTTCTTCTTCCGTATTATCCAGGCCTTTTCGAACAATATCATAGACAGCTTTCGGTGACATTGCACTGAAAAGCCTGCCTTCCATGCCGATCAACCATGCGACGCCAGCACGGACAATCACTGCGTCGCCTTCGAAAACCATTACATCCCACAGACGGGAGGCATTATCCAGGCTCAAGCATCCGGTCATTAGGGAGGTGAAAATATCTCGGAGGTAGATTTCGGGGTTGAGGTTTAGTGATGTGAGGTGTTTATGTAGTTGTGGAGCACGAAGCTCGAGGTTCGATAGAAGAAGTGCGTATGCACGAGATGTAGCTCCAGAATCGGAGGTGTGGAAAGAGAGTGGCAAAGGTCGATTAAGGACGTTCGACAAGGCGGAAAAGGAAGCAGAGGGACTTGGCAGATTGAGAAGTAGAAGAGCTGCTATTGTCTGTGCGGATATCAGTGTTTGCTCGAGAATTGTGACGCAGAAAACTTACACTCGTCCCATGTACGTATCCAACATCGCTTCTGTACATAGCATAAGCCTTCAATACATCCAACAGACTCTCGTGGAGAGGGCCTTCTTGCTGAAATATTTTCAGCTCCGGATACGTTGTTTCAGCATCCTTCGAGATCTTATCCAGCCATGCCTTTTTCTTTAGCTCCTCCCCACTCAGTTGGGAGCCGCTCTTTATTGTATTCCCCAAAGCCCGCGCTCTTCTCAGTGCGGCAGTGTATGAAGAATCTGACAAGCCAAGCTCGTTGCCAATCGCCTTAGCCCAGACAGGACCACGACTTCTAGGAGCAATGCCTCTCCACCACAGTTCTCTTGTACGTTTCTGTCGAGTGGCATCATCCCAGTTTGGCAGAACATGTTCTTCCCAGATCCGCAGCAGGGAACTGGCAGTATCATCTCTGCAGGTAGACTTCGCTCGTCGTTCGGCCTCTCTCCGCTTGTCCGACTCGATTGCCGACGCCATCATCTTTTGGTATTCCTTCAAATGTTTCTTCTCCTCAGCAGGATTCTTCGGAGGTAACCAGGACGGACGAGTACGCGACAGGACTGCTTCTTTTTCTTTCGAGATCGGCAAAGGATCAATCATGATATCTGTTCTTCGTAACGGCGGTAACTCTGCAATAGCAGATTTGACTCTCTGCTTCTCGATTGGTCGATGGGCATTGGTGAAACTCCTTCGCAGACGTGGATCTACCACTTTCTGTTCCTCAACCTCTGCATGCGCTTCCAATGCCTCAGTCAAAGCTTTGGCTTCAGGGCTCAATTCTGACAAGGCAGCAGTCCAGCTCTTGGCTCTGCCTTTTGGGAAGTTGTCATGATTGATTGGGAACTGGCCCATGCTAGCATTACGATTTATTCCAGCTCTTGGTGAACGCAATTCTCCCTGCTCGGCAGGTCTCGGAGATGTACCATTTCCAACACTTCGAATCTTCTCTTTCGGGGGACGTTCAGGACTCGTTGACGCGGACGGAGGCATGCTCTTGGTTCGTTCTTGCGGTGGACGTGGGGAGATGGGAACATTCTCTAAGAAACACTCGTCCGGGACATCGTCACCATCATCCTCATCACACTCCTTCTCGAGCTCCAGAGCTGTCTTCCGCTCCCTATTAGCCTGCCAACTGCCTCTCCTAGTTTTCAATATAGCATTATAGCTCGGACTTCGTGGTATGTTCGGACTCGTACTTCGATTGCGTTTCGCGAGCGGTAGTGACTGAGCACTTGGAGTCGTGAATCCCCTCCTGACACTGTTTCCATTATGTATAGGTAACAATCCCAGCCCATCAGACGTCGCACTCCTAACCTGACCACGCAGACTCGGATACGCAGGTCTGGTCTTCCCAGCTGTCAATTCCCTCTGTGCCCGGTTACCATGTGTAGTCGACATTGGGACACGCTTTCTTTGCTTCGCGGCAGATCGCAGATCCGCGTTATAGGTCGCATTGTAAGGATTACTGCTCGTTTTAACTTCAAAGTCGCCAATCTCGGCCTCTGCTCTCGACTCGTCGTCCAGCCCAATGTCTTCGAAGTGTCCGACATCCGAGAGGACTGAGTTGTCGTCAGACTGGTAGGAGGAGTGGAAGGAGGAAGATTTCGACGACTTGGAACCGGTTAGGTCCGGAGGAGAGCCAGGCATGGGCGAATTGGGACTCGCATGGTCGGAGAAGGTCATCGCATCTTCGTACAGAGCAGATGGTGAGGTGAGGGTTCTCCGTAGGGTAGCTATCTTGGCGGTGATGAAGGAGAAGAGGGAGTTTGTTTCGAGGGAGGGATCAGACAAGCCCCTGATTGCTGATGGGGGATGGGATGACGGTCGCAAGAGCCGCGCGGGTGTCGACAGTTGAGACGAACGAGAGTATTTTAAGAATAGAAATTATGTCAACGACGGTAAGGGATGGAACAATTATTTCTAGGAATCGTGCTGGGTGCTGCAGAAGCTGTGTCGGGGGGTCGAAGATGTTTTGAGAGGTGTAAAACGAAGGTATGGCGTTGGGATGCGAATAGAGCTGGCCGTTGGAGGGATCGAGGGATCGAGTTGAGGTTCGGTGCAGGAGTTTGATTGTGGTGATTCCTTCCTCCCTGGCCCTGTTTTCGCGTGCTCGGTCACTGGATGGCCGGACTTTCTGGTGTTCGTCGGCTGTCCGGTTCCCCCTGAAAATGTGGATGGCCGCTAAGATTGGAGATTAAATGGGGCACAGCGAGTCCGCAATTTGATTCGACGGATAAATCTTATGACGATCGAAGAAGATGAGTTTGGAGATTTGTGCAACGAGTAATAAACCAGACGCTGGGTTGGTTCCAGGAACTGATCGCAGCAGGAGAAGTAATATGGGGTAAAGGGGACACAACTCTATGTGAAAGGGAGAAACAATCTAGATGTTAACCTCATCCCGGACATTAGTCTGTCAGTCGTAGGGTAAGCATCACCAGCATATGCTGGCGTCATGCCATCAGCAGCGTCGTTCCTTCAAGCACTTTCTTGATTTTGGCTTATCACCATTGGCAGCTTAACTCGGGTGCCCGTCGACGTTGAACGGCAGAGACGGACTTGGCTGCCACGCCCAGCCAAACGGGGCGTTCTCAGGTCGCTGAGAGGCTACTCGTCGCGAACGGTCGCTGCAAGAGGCGTGTCGTGGCTGGGAGGAGGTTGACTTGGTGGCTGATCTGCAGGAAGATCAAGATCAGGGAAGCGGGGTGGCTGGATGGAAGGCTGGCAACAACGAGGGGACATTTCTTCACGTGGGCACAATCGATTGGAGACTCGCATCGGAAAGATAAGTGAGACGGTAGGATGTATTTTGAGAGAGCTTGAATGTCTCAAACGTGGGAACCACAACAATGGGTTGCGGGATGGAATTGACCAAGGAGAAGTCACGGGATGTTTCATAATGTCAGACACGGCACGGAACGGAAAAGGCATCAATGAGTAGGTTTAGACGACAGCAGCGTGTTATTTAAAGACGTTACCAGCGATAACCAAGAAGTGCAGAGCCGTTGTTGTTCCTTAGGTATAGGAGCGCGGTACTGAAGTTCCATAGTCACGTGATAAATCTATTCTTGACCGATCTCAGAATGTTCTTTATTCGAGAACTCGCAAATCTTGAGATCATGAAAAAAGTTCATGATATACTAGTATCTTGATGGTGCATGTAAGATCCTACACTTTAGCTCTCTTCACTCAAGAACTTGTCCGTAAAACACCTTCCATCCTCTGACAGGTATCGCCCTCACTCCTTTTCAGCAGCTGCACCCTCTTATCTAACCACTCCAGGACTTTGCGATACTTGCTCTGTCTCTTCCGCAATACACTACAGAATGCATTTAGAGCCAGCCTGGTTTCTCGTCAGCACCACCCTCTCTCCACCGTCAGTTGCGAGAATTGGACTTACCACTCAACCTGCACCTTACTCAATGCGCACTTATACCCCACATTCTTCTTATTTTTTCCTTTACTCTTCATCAACACAAAAGCCAACTCGATCAAATCATCAATTGTTTCTGTCACGATCATCAGACTCTACCTCATTAAATTATCGTGACCAAGGAACTCACTAATTAGCAACTTGATCCCGGGCTGCTTTCCTACGGGCAAGCATTTCGCATACGTCCACATCTTCGTTGCGGATTCGATGAATGATGAATAGACATTTGTGAGAACGGTTTTGAGAGAATTGAAGGTGGTGTCGAGGAACATTGCGTGGGCCTGAATTTTGAATGTGTCTGTGAGGAAGGTCAACATTCATATTCTAGAGCTAAATATAAATATTTCTCAAATCAAGCGCGTTATTTTCATAAGTCAAGAAACTCATTGCATACGAGGTCCCAAAATCTGAGTGGAAAGGACGAAATAATGACCAAAGAACGCAAATTATTCAAACTCATGATCTTTAGTCCATGTCAGAGTGTCTGAGTGTCTGAGTATCAAATCATTGGAACCAGGGCCCCGCATTTAAGATTTGCTGAATAGCAGGAGTAAAATCAATGTTCATGTATCACGTGCCTGGCCGGGGGTTCCCTACCCCTAGAAAGATTCGCCAAAAATAAATCAAAAAACATGGTCACCCACCCAACTACTAATCTGCCGATCTGAGGCTTGTGTATGGCAGAGCGGACGGGATGCCCAATTCTCCTCAGTCTATGGTCGTATGTGACAGTAGAATCAATTATTCAAAGCTATAACGCAGAAAACTCTGACACCGCTAGGTTCCAAAATTTCGTTTGCTTTGTTAGGTAATACACCGAAATTACCGATTTTGGTGTCTGAACGTCCAGAGCTCTATCGCATGCCAGAACAGACGAGATGACGACTTCATGCAAAGAAAATGTGGAAATGAATTGCAACTTCGCAAAATATTCGAACATAATCCTAACGAATTGCATCGCAATAAAAAGCAAAAATTGCAATCGAAGTTTCAAACTCACTCAACATCTTCCGATGAAACATCCTCCCTGGTGTTTTCGAAAACTCCACCGTCAAAGAGTCAACAATTGCTTTTTTTACGTTAGCTGTCATCACTTCGCATCCGCTCAAACGCACCTTTATTCTTCCTTCTATCACGATCCCTGGTTATATCTAACGTTTTGGTATCGATGAAACTTCCACAATATGGAAATTCGTACTGATCCACCATTCTGGGCACTTTTCTATTGTTGATGCTGACCTCGAAGTTCACGAGCGTTTTATCGGGATTGACGCGCACGCCATACGAGGGGAGGCCGTCATGCATGATTTGGAGGAAGCGTTTGGCGTGCGAACGATGCAAAGTAATGAGAAGGAAGTCGTCGATCAAGCGTAGCAGTAGAGTGTCTTCGCATTGGAGGAAGGAAAGGTGCTGTGCTTCAAGGTCGGCATAAAAGTAATTGCAGAGGAGCGAAGAAACGACTGATCCTTGAGGGATGCCCTCTTTCTGCCTGTAGAACTTCTTTCCAATCTTTACTATGTTGTGCTGGACATGATCGGCGAGGAGGTCAAGGATTTCTTCCTTGTCTCTAAACTGAGAAACGACGTTTTCGATGAAGATAGTGTTCTTCTTGCCGACAGCTAGATCCTCAAGACTCTCTTCAAATGTTTGGAGATCATCAAGTGGCTTTGCGAGAGCTGTCCATTTCTTGATAGGTACGCCTCTCCTTTCTGCTCGGTAATTGTCGCTGGGTTTGATCTGTACATGCTTTGCGATTCGATACTCAGATTCTGAAGGGATTGATGAGAGGAGAGCAACAACAGCGTCTTGTGGAATTGTATCAAAGGCAGCTTGAACATCTACCTTCGCAAAGTACAGATTCTCTGTGGATGAGAGCTTTGACTTGAATGCTGTGAGTCTTTGGTAGAGGTCCCCAGTAGAAAACATGGTTGAGCCGAGTCGTTCTGGGTGGGAGAACTACAAACATTAGTCTAAGCAAAGAGCAAGTTTCAAAGACTTACCCTCTCAAGCGTAAGGACATTGTAGACGGGAGCAAGCACTGTGTTGATACTGCTTCCAAGCCTATTCTTGTTCCCAATTTTAGGCTGCCTCCTCCTCAAATTCATGATCGGTCTCACACCTGTCTCTTTGGGCACTAGGCGGACCTGACTATACCCTAAATCCCGTGACTCAAGTAATTTGCGCGCTTGGTCTCGCTTGACTTCTTCAAACATTGTACTCTTGAGCAAAGTAAGTGCTGGTTCTGCAAGCGTTCGCCATACGTCATGCCTAAAATAGAAAAGACGAGATCCATGGACATTTGATTCTGTGACATGAAAATTGGCCCGAATCAGAGGAATCAGTAAGGAGTCAAAGAGGTAGTACAAGAATTCGAGAAACACCTCCCATCGTTTTTGCGTATCGGATTGTGCGAGCTTACCACCTGTCGCGTTAGCAGGTCCAAGCCAGGCTATGTCTGAGATCTAAGTCCTAGTCAATCTATGCAGTACCACTGATGTGTTCTGCTGATTTGAGAAAAGCTTACTTTGATGCCTTGAGTTACGTGGTGGAGGGAGAAATTTGCAAACCTCTGAAGCTGTACAAAGGTATCGACATTTTGCTCAAATATCCTCTTGTTTTGTTTTGCAGTAACGCCACTTCCCCAGAAGCTCGAAGGCACTAGATGAGCAAGAGCCGCACGACAAAAGGCAGAGACCGTCGCAGTTGGGGTCGCATGATCCATCATCGAAGGTTTTCGTACAGGAATTGTAGCCAGAGTTGAGAAATCTATTGATCGATCTCTAGCCATTGACATTTGTGAATTGAGCTTTGCTGTGCCATTCATAGTTTGTGACGTTTCCGAGAGAGCATGTCTTGACGATTGATCAGGCAACTAAAAAGTTAGCCAAGACAGTGAGTGAAGGTGCAGGTCATACTGGGCAGTAGTGATCTAGCAATATCTTATATGGACATCTTTTGTGATTGATTTGCAGCTTCCGAACTAATTCAACAGTCCTTCCACGCAACCTCTTCGGGATCTTAGGCATCGGCTCTCCTAGAAATATTTCAACGATCTCATCATCTCGAAGGGTGTAGTCCTTGAAAGGTTGCATGGCTTGCCAAGGATCTACTTCATCGGTAAAGACGTTGTGGAGTCCAAACTGTCGTGGGAAAATATATATCATGGCCTGAAGAGTACTACGCTCATGTAGAAGAGTCTGCTGGATCTGATCATTCTTGCTTTTCAATGGCCATCGATTGAGTAAGTCTACTTCGTCAGCGTAGTTAACACATCAATGATCATTTACTCACGGTTGTGTCTCAGTCCAAAATGAACATCTCCTTCAACATTTGTCGAAGCTCGAGCATACATCATACGACTTCGGACGAAGCTGATACTTGACGGAGTTCGTGGTACTCGCTTGCCATTCATACCTTTCTTCACCGTTGCCTCTAGTTTCAAGCTTTGCCCTAGAATTGGAAGCTCGCCCAAAGGTTGTCCTGAACCACATTAGTAAAGGAAGCACTCTACGAGGGTATCCACTAACCACTGAGCTGATGATAAGAACCGTAAGCGTTCTGCACAGGAATGAAGATCCCACAATCCAGTATTAAGTTAATCATCATCCGCTCTCCCAGCTTTCCAAATAACGCCAGAACTTGTGGCCATGGCCATGCTTTCACAGACGTCACGTGGTCGTTGGGGTAGGTTGAGACAATACCAGGAATTGCTGATGTAGCGAGCTCTCCTCGGTTCACATGACGTGCTGTGACATCTTTCTGAAAGCCCTGACACAATAAATGTTGGACCTTTCCACTGGATTTATGTGTCTTCGAGAACATTAACCAAATGCAAAAGTCAATGATCTGAGATGATGTCAGCTCGTCTTCCTCAATGTCTTACTGGCAAAGCACATTCCAATAGGTTGCATGATAAACAAAAATTCGCGTACCTCCGATTGTGAATACATTTGTGCTGTGCTCAAATTTGCAAATGAAGTCGAATCATCCGGTTTCTGTGAGAATGTTGTCCATTGGCTCCATCTTTCCTCCTGCGAAAGGTCGACATTCTTGCACACTCCAACCAGAGTGTGATCAAGAAAAAGAGATAGCTTTTGGTCACTGTCCTTATCCTCCGACTTGCGTCTAACTGAAGATATCTTTTTCCGGCGTATTTTGGACGCTGATGGTAATCTTGCAAGCAGATATTCCCGCAAAGACGAAACCTCAGAGTAGTACTGCGGAAGCAGAGCCTTCTTGACAATTGGGTCCTTCCCATTGAAACCTCCAGCCACTTTCTGACGTTTTTGGTTACCGTCATCTGCAGACCTCTTCCTCTTCCTCTTTCCAGCCATACTCTACGGCAGACTACCAACGACTTGATACCGTCTTTGCAAATTGCCTAAAGGCTACGAATCCAGGACCTCACCTGAGAAGCACCCACGTCCATTGGACAACATGTGCTTGGCGCTCTGAATTATTCACCGTGCTCGAAATCGACATGCAACAACCACTACGCAGCGCCTGGACACTCCGATCGCGGGGTGATAAGAAACTGTCTGATGTTTTGGTTCGAGAAGGACCTCCACTTGGTCACAGGTCCAGCAAATGCAGAGCAGAACGCGCGAATGAGGTTGAAACAACGAAGATGTCCCACAGTGAGCATACCCGCTCCACGAAATGCTGCACAATTCCTATCGCCGGCTCTTCGCATCCCTTTGTCGATCACGAGATGCAACAAACGAAAAGAGCGAATATGATGGAGACAACGAAGAATGGTGGGGAAGACGAGGCTCCTATTCGATCACGAGCTGCTGCACGACGCCTTGTGAGGTTGAGCAGGAAGAGGCTCCTATTCGACCACACATCGCATCAAACGCGCGCAAGGGCCAATGGTCTCGAGGGAAACGCGTTGTGCGGGTAGGTGCTGACGCGAGATTTCACTGGCTCTCGGGCTCCCTTTCCTTCTGGAAGCCCGTGGGGTGCGATCCCAGCAACGAACCGAATATACGGGGGCGTGAGATCAGGATAAAATCGGGTACGATTGGGCCACACCACCAAAAGACGGTGATGCGAGGTGGTGTCCGGGAAGGGAGGATTCAATAGACGGTGAGTGGCCTCAATTACGGCCAAAAGGGGAAAAAGGGAATCCTTTGATATTTTGATGTCTCCCTTGCGTCTGTTTTTGTCCTCCCTGGAACTCCTCGCGCGTTTCTATTATTGGGTGGGAGCAGATCGCGCTTAGACCGCAAATAGGTGAAGATTGCCGTATTGTGGCTGGTGCCGGAGCAGGCAAGAACAGGCAAGAGCAGGCCAAAATTGACTTTAGCCGACCCAGTCCAATCCCATCTGGGCAACGACTGGAGATGAATGAACCCGACCTCACCAGAACCTCATCCACCACCACCGCGAGTTGCTCTGCAATTGAGTGTCGCCCGCTGCAACGTCCCCGATACCTTCGACGTCCGCTCAACGCCGGTACGAAACATTTCGGCCCCTGACGAGCTCGCCTGCCGTGTCGCATTCACTCTTCTCATCCTATCGATCGGGCTGCGGCAGCGACGTTTTGCCAAACAAACGTCAAGTTCGCCTTCGCTCGATCGCCCTCAACCACCCCAGCAAGGACCACGTCGAATCCTCAAACGTCGGACAGCGAATCACGCTGCGCAGCCACTCAGCTCCTCCCACGACCTCCTACACTTGCATGGATCACTGAACGATCATCTTCGCATTGTCCAGCCCAGAGCTGCGGTGTGTTGTGTTCTGAGGTCGTCTGCGGTCTTGCCCTGGTGCTCTACGCTCGTGCCCGGAGCCGTACCTTCGTTGGACTATAGCGAAAGCCTGATCGATGTTCAGGCACGATGGATGGCGGTATCAACGCAGACCAGAACTTCTACTCTAGGCGCCCGAACTCCTCGTCCCCGGAGCATCAACAGCCGCATCGTTACGAACCTCCACCGCTGCCCGAATTCGAAGCTCGATCACCCCAATTGCCACCGAAACTGTCCTTCCTCACGACCCAAAATCTACAAGCGGTGACCGGGAATACAAATGGGTATGTCAGAACAGGACTGAGTAATGGAGGAGATCGAGATCCGGACGATTTCTACCGAGAGTATCGTGGTGTCCAGCAAGCGTCGAATAACTATTCTGATATCTCGACATCAGGCATGGCTGCCACAGCCTCCGAGTCACGTCCTCTGCAGTCCTCATTAAGATCGAATGGAAATGGCACCACACCAAAGCATCCGTCCCTGGCCCAAGCAAGAAACCAGCTCAAGCCGTCGTCATATCGGTCTGCATCATCACCATTAGAAGACCGACCAGGACTTAACAATGCTAAGTCTACATCTGCACTCAATGGTTACTCACGACAGCCCAGTGTCAGTGTCAAAGACTTATCCAAGCGGTTTGACCAGAACATAGAACAATCAACATCAGGTACCCGAAAGCCTTCTCCGAGGATCAACACTAGTGGAGCAGCTCCAGCATATCTGCGAGATCGAGGAGGATATCAAGCTCGGAATGCGAACTCTTCTGTATCAAACACATCACGAGCTGGAGCAGTAACGAGAGAAACCGGGAAGCAGAAGTCCCCCATCTCGACGAGACCGACTCAACGGACCCGATTTGCAACAGAAGATGAGCACTCGAACAACACTCTCTCAAGTACCGCACGAATACCAAGGTCTCGAAATGGAGTTTCGGGTATCAATTCGCAAGCTTCGAAATCTATGAGCAACCTGTCTCCAACCTCCCCAAATGCTCCGTCGCAGGCACAAACAAGCAGACCTCTGTTTGGCGAAGTTATACTTAATGAACAGGGAACTTCAATTATAGGCTATGGAATTCCTCGCGCCGCAAATCGCAGAACATCTGACTCCAGCTTACATCCCAGTTGGCAGCACTCACGAAGCAAATCCAACGACATTTCACCAACGTCTCCGGATGCATGGTATAAGGGCGAAACAGATTTGGACAATGTTGACCCGAACAAACCTCGACCTTCCTCACATAACCGTAATCATAGCGATTTCCCAGATACGAAAGTCAATACTATGAATGGTGTCACTCCATCGTTTCAGACTTCAAACTCGCCAGGCGGTTCCGCTGTGCAAGCTCCTTCTCGATTACCCATGCCATCAAAGAGACAGAGCACATCCTCTAATTCGTCATTACCGTCCACTCGCTCCAATTCGCCCTTTGCATCGAACGGAATCAACAATTCAAAGCTTCGCAAGCCCGAGCGACCTTGGAGTCCGGCAGCCCGTGCGAACACACCCACGACCCACACAAAAGCCCCTACACGTCACTCTCCTCGAGGCAAGACCAGGACCCCCGAGAAATCAACGTCAAACAATACCAGTCTCAAGGCTTACATCTCAGCCCCTCTACCGAAGACCTCCCCACCTCTGCGAAGCTCACGTCCTCGAAAGCTGGTATCATCCGCAACAGCTGCGAGTTCGCGACAGAAAGCTCCCGATAGGGCTGGTTCCCCACAACACGTCCGAACTGGCATGAAAGTTACTCGAAATAATGGGGAGGGCTTTGCAGCACGGGAGCGGAAGATATCAGATGTACCTCTCTCGGCTGTGGATTTTGCAGCGCGAAGGCAGCAGATTCAAAGGGCATACACGAAGTCGATCCATGAGAGCGAGCAAAAGGAGATCCGCGCAGCCAATTTGAGGCGATTGAGCGAGCGGCGTCAGGCCAAAGCTTCAACTTTATCCCAGGAATCAGAAGTCGCGACTGAACATGTTGAAAGGGATGAAGAACCAGTCCTCGCAGAAGCACAACCAATACTCGAGGCACCAGTTGAGACGAAGTCCACGCCGCAACCTCTGCAGATATCTACATCGTTCCCACGACCTAATCAGCCGAATGTTACCGCGCATAGAGTCGAGGTGGACGAAGATTCTCCCACACTTGGAATGCCTGGAAGCTTCATCGAGGATGACGAGCCTCCATCAGCCATTTCAAATGCTGCAACAGAGATTGAGAACGAGCCTCAGACGGAGGCCCCAAGATTGAGTCGGCTACCTTCCAGACCTGATGGGTTTTCGAGTCACATGGTTTATGCTGAAGATCTGATGAGTCCGGAACAGGCATTCTTTGGGATGCAGAATATGAGTTCTCCTGATGAGGAATCCATTCGGATTATGCTTGATGCCACACCTGGTGCCACGCCTGTGGAGGCGCCACAGCCTGAGTCGACCCCAACCAACGATATCTTCGCGCGAGACCCGTCACCTCCCGGTGCATATCAACAATCACCAGAAGTAATGGAAGATCAGCCTGTGTTTGCTTCAATTGTTACCACGGCAAGTCCCAAGGAAACCACGCCCATTCATTCTAGACCGGCCTCGCCGTTAGATTCTTGTGATGGGCAGACTTCGAGCAATGAGGAAAGCCCAATATCCGATGAAATTGCACACCCAGAGCATGATCTGCCTTCCCAGGGCGCACCCGAGATATCGTTTCCTCATGATGAAGTCGACTATGACGAGTCCGAAGAAAATACAACGAGGTTACAACTTCCGATGTTACGCACAGCTTTAGCTCCTTCTGTCATAATGAACGGATCGGGCCAAGATTATCTGAATACCCCTGTGACTGACATTGACTACGAAAGCTCAGACGGCGGTCATGCAGCGGCCAGTGGAGGCGATGGCGAGCTCTATGAGCGAGAGTACGTCGACAGTCCTCGAGATGACCAGTCCTCAGGTCGAAACTATCGCTCGAGTCATCAATCTGCTTGGACAGACTATTCTGTTGGGACGAATGAGGAATATTCAGAACGAGAAGACTATTCTCATCCTGTTAGCGCACCATTCGAGCCTGAGCAGAAGCTAGTTCCACCCCCCAAAGAGCTTTCGCCTGTGGTTCCTCCCAAACCTGAAGGCTACAGTCCTTTGCCTTCTCCGCGATTCCCTCATAAGTCATCACAGCTCTCCATTCGGCATCAACTCCCCCCTTTGACAACTGGAGAAGGTCTCGGCCTCGGGTTCTCTGACCAGTCCCAGGATTTCGGCAGCACCACATCAATCCCTCTCTGGCCGGACTACTCTCCTCCTCCAGTACCAGCACAATCAGATGAGGCGACGCCCGCTCCTCCAAGTCGAACACCTCCACCACCAACTGCGTCGAGTATGCGCCCAGCATCTAGTTTGTATCAATCTAGTCAGAACGATACTGGTCGAAATACAGAATCAAGACGTGCCAGTGATGACTTGTACTCTCCTCGAGCTTCCTTATCGACGCCGAGATCTAGCACCCAGATTTCATTTGATGATGCGGCTAACGAAGCATTGTTGAAATCCAAAGTCGCGCCAGAAACATCGCTGGAGACCGAAGAGGAAAGACAAGCTGCCGAGAAGACGAGGAAGCGTTTGTATCAGCGGAAGATGGTCATCAAGGAACTGATTGAAACAGAGTCGGTATACCTGAAAGATATGAACGTAGTGGAGGAGATCTACAAAGGAACGGCAGAGGCGTGTCCCAAGTTAGATCACACCGATGTCAAGACCATCTTCCGAAATACAGCCGAGATCATTGCTTTCTCGACGAAATTCTTGGACGAGCTAAAAGCTGCTGCATCGAGTATATATTCCCCCCGTACACGGGCAAGACAAAGCAAAGCTGTCTCTGCAGTAGCTGTTTCTGGGCAATCAACCTCGCCTACATCAATGGACAGGTTCTCCATTGCGGCAACCTTGACGGACGAGACGGACGAAGAGAAGGACAGAAAGACCTTCATCGGTACAAACTTTGGCAAACACTTGAAGAAGATGCAGTTGATCTACACTGATTATCTCAAGCACAGCGAACTCGCTAGTTCTCGCCTAGCCACACTGCAGCAAGATGCGGCAGTTCAAGTCTGGTTGAGTGAATGCAATCTCGTCGCCAAAGATCTGACCAAAGCGTGGGACCTGGATGCGCTCTTGGTCAAACCTGTGCAACGAATCACTCGATATCAGCTTCTCCTCAAAGAACTTGGTGAAAGTACACTTCCTGATCATCCCGACTACAAAGCGTTAAAATCTGCACGAGAGGAACTTTCGGTCTTACTGCAGGGTATCGACGAGATGAAAAAAAGAATCCACATGGTGGGTCAAATCGTTGGGCGAAAACGCAAGGAATCAGATGTCCGATCCAATCTTGCCAAGGCTTTTGGCAGACGTGCTGAAAAGCTTCAGTCGAGTACAAATCGACCTCCTGAAGATGGTGAGTACCAGAAGCTGCACAATACATTTGGCGTGGAATTCCTACGTCTTCAAGTTGTCCTTCGCGATGTCGAAGATTATGCTCGCCACCAAAAGGAATATGTCAGCAAGACTTTGCAGTATTTCTCCTCCATGGAGCTTATCATGCGGATGAGCGCAAGTCGGTACCCGGAAATCGAGAGCAAATGGGTTCGCTTCAACTTGTCCATGCGAGACATGGGGACCATCGCTATCGATGATCATGTAAGAAGTCCCATGAGCGATGTTTGTGTTGTCGCTAACAGTGAATAGGTCGGTGCTATTCAGAGGGAAGTTGTTGAACCTCTGGAGAAAGTAATACAAATGTACAATCAGCCTGGTCTTGCAATGAAAAAACGCAACAAGCGTCGCCTCGACTACGAGAAATCGCTCAGCTACAAGGCACAAGGCAAGAAAATCGACGAAAAATTAGCGGAACAAGTCATGCAGTACGAGGCATTGAACGAGACCCTAAAGATTGAACTGCCAAAGCTCTCGGCGTTGACAAAAAATCTTGGTCGTCTCTGCCAAATTCGCCTCTTGTTCCTGAAGACTGAATGGTATGGAATCTGGCAGAAGAAGCTGAGCGGAGCTCTCGAAGCCAGTCAACTTCCCAAGGACAACAACGACATTCTGGATATGTTCCACCGAGACTTCAAATACACCGATGCAACATTGACGGAGCTGGGCATCATCAATGGCTCATTTGGCAATGGCGGGGTGACTCGTGGTTCACAATCAACGCAAGACGATGAGTCGCAGAGAAAGGGTCGACCTTCTAACCTCTCAAGTCGATCTCGTGGACTGTCCCTCAACAGCGACAAATCTCCAAGCCTTCCGACACCCGAGTTTGCCAAGCGACATAGTGGGCAATTCTCCTTCTCTCCGATCATGTCAAGTGGACCAGGTCTTCCTCAATTTGCGTATTCAAATATGCCTTACTCGAACGGTCATTCTCGAGCAGGATCTGGCTCCCCTGCTACCCCGGATACTGCATCGAGTGCGCGTGCTCCTCATCACCAAACCCTAGCAAGACCAGGCACATCACGAAGCCACACTTCTGACAATGGAATGGTCAGAGCCAATAGTGATTACAACACTCCACTTCGGCGAGAGTCCGGCTCCACATACAACTCTCACTACGATGGACCATCGAGTACTAGACCTTATTCCGGCTTATTCCATTCTGCTATGCCAATGATGGATGCTGAGGAGAGCCAGAGATCTTCGAGGGCGTCATCTCGTGATCGAAATATCTCTGGAGGCTACAACGTGTTGTATCTTGCTGCGAGCTTGTTCGAGTTCAACATCAACGCCACAAAGTCGGAGGCTGGCTATCCTTACTTGACCTATCAAGCTGGTGAAGTATGTCATCGCTCTATCAACTTTTAGTTCCAGGCTAACCATAATGCAGATTTTTGATGTCATCGGAGAAAAAGGCGAGCTCTGGCTCGCGAAGAACCAAGACGACCCTTCGGACTCGGTTGGTTGGATCTGGTCCAAACACTTTGCACGTCTCGCTGCCGACTAAAAGTACCAAATGCTCTTTTGTAATAATGGCGTTTCGAAAAACGGATATGCTTTCGAAAGGCGGAGTTAGTAATATGGTATGTCATCTGATTGATGACCCGGTCTGGATGATACAGCACATTGGAAGGGGAAGAAGGCAGAGGCGTTACATGGAGTTGATTTTTGTTTTCATGTTGCACCTCAGCGATCAGGCAACGCAGCTTGACGAGCGATCTTAACTACGGCATTTCAGATTTCGTTTGTCACTGTTCTATTCTATTCTTCGGCATTTATTGTCTGTGTACCACATTTGGGGAGGGAAAGCAAGGGAAGATGACGATGAAGCGATGAATGGTTGTATTTACAAGAGACGATGAGATGATGGGCCTTTCTTCAGCAGGCAAGCCCGGCGCTGTTATGTTCGAGTGGTAATAATTCAGCTATCGATGGTGAGCATGATGTGGGAGTTGGACAGCAGATTAGTAGAGCTGTTATGAGTATTGATGCATAGCTGCGTTTAGAGCATATGATGCAGATCAAAAGGAAGTCAAAAATATCATGTCTCTCTCACAATGCATGTGCCGTGAATAGATTTCTCCTTAACTTCTCCAGTCATAAATGTAATATCCTCAGTTCCTTGCATCTTCTCCATGCTTCCTCTTGGGCAATGCCTTCGTGACATCACAGAGAAGGACTGCAAGAAGGTAGATAAGGTGTTCTCGCTAAGCTGAGCAAGTGTCGGATATCAATCTTCTATAATCCTCATACACCAATCAGAGCTCCTTTCCGAATAACAGGACCTTCCATTAATTCAGACATCCATCCTTCACTAAACTTGAGCAACATTCCTAGTTTCTACAAAGCATTGAGCTAGTACCTCGATACCTGATCCACGACAGTTCCTACCTCCCACCTCCCACCGCCCCCACGTCACAAATTCGCCGCAAAAAATTTAGCCATCACCGCATACGCCTCTCTCGCCATCGCCGCCAGTTTCGGATCATTCCAATTGCTCCTCGAACTCGCGAACCCATGATGTCCTTCCAGCTACAGTGAACAACGGCCCCGTCAGCAAACGTATCTCCTCTGATTCCTACTCCCTACTTCCTCGTTTGCTCGCACCACCCACCCCAACACCCTGGTGGACCAAACTTCTAGCCAGAAATAGAACACTTACAAAATCCTTCCTCACACATCTCCCGGCAAATTCTTTCTTCTGCAATCTCTCCCAGATCGCATTCATGACATCCGGATCCTCGCCTCCGCTCGGGATCAGCGCGACAGGGACGGTGAACAGGTCTCCGTCTGAGGGGGAGAGGTTCGTAGGGTGGACGAGGGCGATGGTGGTGAAGAGGTGGGAATGGGAGGGAGAGGAGGCGGCTTGGACGAGTTTTTTGCCGCCGAAGCAGAATCCGTATGCCTGATGATTTTGTTGTTAGTTGTGTTGTTGTGAGGAGTTTGTTCGTCTCGCTCTTCCTATCGTGCTCCTCCTTCATAGTGATCATTTTGAGAGACCCGAGGGATAGAGTAGAGGAAGAAAGGAAAAGGGGAGTACGAACACCAATACGCTGCGCATTCCGCTCACGAAGGTACGAAACGGCAGCTAAGAGATCAGGACCGACGATCTCCCAACTCCCGATACTCTGAATATAAGCTTGCATTTTCTCCCTCCCTTCCTTAGGCGGGATATCGTTCGTGTCCCAGCCCTTGCCGCGGAAGAAATCCGGGAGCAGGATGGTGTATCCGCATTGTTGCGCCAGGTGGTCGGCGCCTTGTTGGGTGTTCGGATGGGTTCCGAAGATATCTGTTCCAGAGGAGGTTTGTTAATGTTTGGTTTGTTGTACTGTATGATGAGGAAAGATGGGCGGAGATTTGGACAATGGAAGAGATGGAGGAGATGGAGGAGAGGAAGAAGACGAACCGTAGATCCCAATCAATGCCGTCTTCGAGTCCTCGGGTCCAGTGACATACACAGGCAAATCCTCCTTGCCGGGAACCCGCAGCGTGACCGTCTTCCCCCCAGGCCTATAATCCGACTTGAAAGGCGGAATAGTGCAGCATTGCTCATTCGGCATATCTCCTACTGCCATTTTCCCTTCTCTCCTTCCTTCGTTCTCAACACCTTTCTCCGCAATCCTGTCTGTTATACTCCGTAGTCAATATCAAATCAAACCGGACCCAATCTCTCTAGTCTCGCCTAAAGCTACCTCTTTCCGCTTACAGTCAATGGTCAAAAGTCAATGGTCAAACGGTCAACGATCAATGATCAATCAACACCCCCAGGTTCCGTGATCACGCACGCGTGTCCAAAAACAGACACCGGTACTTCCTCTTTCGGGACCTATGTTCTGTGCTGCTCTGTCCTCCCCACAAGCCGAAGCGAAGCATGAGATCAGACCGAGACCGAGACCGAGACGGGAGAGTGTCACTAGCTAGTTTCATGCATGCACGCACGCACGCGGCATCTATTCACAGATATTCGTAGAAACAACAGAAAGGCTCAATCAATGGCGTCTCAAAGTCCCAAATGGCTTGCCTCTGACTCGTGCACTCCTCTTGAGCTTTAATAGGTAATTAGGCTTAGCTCGTTCCGCATTGCACTGCACTGCATGCTACATAGACGAAGACCCGTTGCGGCGGGTCCGGACTCTGAACTCCTCCCTCACCATTCGCCACTTGAGGTAGATAGTGGATAGTGTACTACTACTAGTACGTAGTATGGTGGATCGCGGGGTTGGGGTTGAGATAACCTTAAGCTTCAATGCCAATGCCACCAGATGCTTGAATGCTTCCGTGACCTCGATCGGTTAGTTCTACAGAGGTCGAGGACAGAATCGGAGATCATTGATAGGCTGGTCCGTAACGCAACGCCGGGAGGTCGAGTGAGAACTCGAGTTTGGAGTCCGTCAGAAGAAGAAGAAGAGGAGGAGGAGGAGGAGGAGGAGGGGCAAAAGCTTGTTGGCAGCTGCTGCAGCTGCAGCTGGAGACAGTTCGAAAGCCGAGGAGGGGTAGGTAGAAAGGTCTCAAACGAGGAAAAGGAACGATCCATCCGCCGCAAGAACACTTCCGTTTCCAACCCTCCGCGCCCCGCGTCAACCACCGACCACCGAGCGCCACCAGCAGAAGAAGATGAGTTACTAGTAAGTCTCTGTCTCATACCTGATACCTGATAGCTAAAAATTCATACTGCCGAGAGGGAACGGCTCGTTGGATCCATCCTGGGGAGTGGAGTGGGTTGGCATGGATGGATCCAGATACCCGTTTCCAGGATAGGAAGAGGACACGACAGAAGAGGAACGAACGGTTAGACTTGCCACGTATGGAAGGGAGAGGAGAGAGGTGAGTGCTTTGGAGCGGGTGAAGCTGGAGGCTATTGAACCGCGAACCGCGTGGGAAGGGGTTGGTGAGGACCTGTATTTAATAATACTTCCGACCGCCCCCACCACGTGTTGTTATCAATTTTTGATCTGGAAACTTGATAGCCTCTAGATATCCTTTGGGTTTACATTCTTCGATCTATCTGCTTGCGGATTCGAGAAGGGATAGGAATAGGAATAGAGATGGTAAGTGATGTCACAAGCTCGCTTTTGTATTCTCCTCCTCGGTATCTGAATCTGATGCCTCTTAGCACATCATAGTAATCGGCTGCGGCCTCGCCGGTCTCACTGCCGCGATTGCCCTCGCGAAAGCAGGACACAAAATCAGCATTATTGAAAGTGCGCCTTCGATTCAATATATTGGAGCCGGTACGTCTCAAGTTTATCTAAGACTTATCCAAAACTCGCACAGCACGGCAAAACAACCTTCCATGAACTCCTTCCTTCTTTACTTTTCCTTTCCCTTCCCATTTTTCCTATTCCTGTTCTTTCCTTTGCCTTTTGCTCTCCTTTCCTTTCCTTCTCTTTCAACCTGAAGTCTGTCTTCTTGGACTTCTCTCTATTATGTCCCTCCTTCTCTTTGGATTCCTTTACCCTAGGAACTGTCCTCCTCTCTACCGGCTTCAAACACACCAGTCACTCAAATTAAAATTAAAAACTCATCTCAACCAGGAATACAAATATCTCCCAACTCTTCGCGCATCCTCCGCAAACTCGGCGTCGACAAATACATCCTCCCCTACTGCGTCGAGCCCGTCGACCTCCGCATGATGCGATGGCGCAACGGCCAAATCCTCGTAGAGTGTCCACTGAAAGAGCCCGCCCAAAAGGAGTACGGTTCTCCATACTGGCATATCCATCGAGCCGATCTTCATCGAGGATTACTAGAAGCTGCTAAAGAAGTGGGATGTATGGTATACCTAGATAGCCGAGTGGTGTCCATCGATCCTTCGAAACCTTCCCTGGTCACCAAGGATGGGAAGACGTACGAAGGAGATCTGATCGTGGCTTCGGATGGTCTACATTCCATGGCCCGAAGTGTCGTCCTAGGAAAACCAGGTCCTCCGGTCCCTACAGGACAGATGGTCTATCGGGTCACACTGCCTGTGCAAACGCTGCAAGGAATCCCGGAGCTGGAGGAGATTATTACTGTGCCGAGGAATAATCATTGGCTTGGACCTAATGGGACCGTGTTGAGTTATTTGTTGGAAGGCGTTAATAATACCCTGATAAATTTTGTGTTTACGTGGGTCTCTTCCGACATCCCGACAAAAAAGTGAGGTGACACTAATGGCTACGGATAGCTGCGACGTTGAGGGTTGGATGCCTGATGATGTGATGCAGAGACCCGGAGATTTGGCAACCGTAAGGAAGAGATTTCGAGAATGGGATCCAAGGTGAGAGGAATACCGGATTTGTCATGATGATGCTGATGATGCTGACAGGCTTGTCAAAATGCTCGAGCATATTGGCGATGTCTTAGAATGGCGGGTAAGAATCACCGCCGACTTTGTGTGACATCTCTGACTCTAACAGCTTTTCACTCACAAAGAAATGCCAAGCTGGGTTCATCCATCCGGGAAGATGTGTCTGATAGGAGATTCTGCTCATGCGATGACACCATATCTAGCTCAGGGTGCTGCAATGGGCATTGAAGATGCAGCTATCCTAGGCGGCCTGCTAGAGGAATATCCTTCGACTGAGACCCTGCATGAGACATTACTTACGTACGAGAAGATGCGACTAAAACGAACTGCAGAGGTTGCAAGTGCATCTGTCGATTCAAGATGGTTCACTCAGATGCCAGACGGACCAAAACAACAAGATCGAGACGAGTATTTGTTGGCTCATCCAGGAATTCAGAGCGGGCATATGAATATCAGGTCGCAGCAGGAGTTTCTGGATTGGTTGTTTGGATACGATGCTTATCGGGAGTTAGATGAATATCTCCGGAATGAACAGAACGGAGTGGATGGGTTGAATGGACATAATGGAGTAGCTTAAGGAAAATTTAGACTTACCAAGCAGCTTGTCACTGAGGGCGAAGACGTTGTGCGGTTGGCATGAGGTTAAACCATCAGCACGTAGAACCAGCTCGTAGCACAGATGAGAACGGTGTTCATCAAAAAAGAATAACTAGTTTATTGCTGACCCATAGGATTCAGCGGTGGTTTTGATATACTCCCACGATGTTGAGCAAATGGAGTATCAATCGTTCCCCAGTGAGTATAAGCAGTGTGTGGCGGGACTGGTGCAATCAAATCCTCCCCCTCAGCAACCTCTGGAAGGTGGTGATTGTGATAATTCCCACCTAAGCTTGATCCAGTCATAGGCATCTGCATACCAGGATAGCCATGCTCTGGAGGCATTTGTCCTGGACCAACATACGTATCAGTGCCGAAGAAATCTTTCAAGTCCCAAGGTAGGTCAACTGGATCTTTCTGGAACCACGTTTGAAGGACATTGCCGGAGGGTCCTTGTGCTGTCTGTGCACCATAGTCGAAGTGAATCGCGCCTTGCTGGTGCCCCATGTACTGGCGGAACTCTTCAGGTCGTTCTTGGCTAGGCTGAGTGTCGAAGATACCAACAATCTTTGCAAGTTGCAGAGCTACCTGGGTTAAGACCGTGAAAGTAGGGCACAGTTTGACCTTCTGAAGAGCTCCCATCACATCTCGAACCGCCTGCTTGCGAGCTAGATCTTCTGGTGTGTCTTGTTCATCCCATGGCCTGGCAAGAAAGTCGAGCGCGAGAATGAAGACGGAGTGATAGATATAATAAGCATCCATCCATTGCACACCATCGAACATCCCTGTCGCAATCAGTTGGTGCAGCAGCAGTGCCGCTTTTCTGGAATAGGTTCCGCAAGCATGACTTAAATTTAGCTCTTCCTTGTCGAGATCCTGAGAGCGGACATGTCTGCCCAGCTTTCGAGCAAGTTGAACTCCAACCTTGCGTAGGATAAATGGTCGTGCGACCAGAGCTTGCGTATTATGAAATTGAACATGAAGGAGAATGACTGCTCGACGATGCTTGGGAACCGGAGACATGGATTCAAGTCGGAGAGCAGGAGGTAAGCTGTGATGCCACGAATCCAGATCCATCAAGAATTGGACTGCGATGCCCATCTTCGGATGCTCTCCTAGTTGTGTCGAACCTGTCTGTGCAGCATAGATCTTCCGTCTGATATCTGATAACAGCTTCATGAGCCGCACGGAATATTCGGTGTATCCAGGCGGGATGGATGCCCCACCATCAAGCATGACATCGTCGGGGAAGCTGACATTGACTTCCGAATCATCGATCGCACAAGGTCTACCAAGAATTGCACACTGATTCTGCTCGAACATATAAGCTGTCCACCAAACACGCTTGCGAACCTCTCTTTCCATATCGTCAAACCCTCCCGAAGTTCCTTCTCTGTGCATACCCAAAGCCATGGCCATGCGAGAAGCACATCCTAGTAGCATAAACGCACTGTTGCGCTCAGTACAATTGTGCTGATAGAGTTGGAGCAGGAGGATTGCTTGGACATTGATGAGAGTGGTAGCGCTGATGAGCTGGTGCATTCTGGTCTGGACGAGACTGAGGTAGTGACGTTGTATTTGCATTGACTGCTTTGCGTCCCGTTCCTCGAGCGCCTGAGCACCAAAAACCAACATCATGAAGATGCAACAGATCCATCCTAGCTCAATGTCGCGCATCAGCACGTGTGGCTGAGACCACATGGCTTCGTACCGCATTTGAAACGTGGGTCGGTGAAACAAGAGATAGTTTGGATGAACTCTATCAAAGTAGGCTTCCACGAAGGTGTCTGTGACTTCCTTGCTGGGAAGGAGGGAGAGGACCGTCGTCCTCTTTATTCTGCTCGAGAGGGCATTACTATCCACCGAAGGAGGGAACAAAGACGGCGTGCGAGCTTTGCGAATGGGTATTCGCCCGGAAGGTTCTCCTAGACTTCGGTCGATGTTGTCTTCTGATGAATCCTCGCTCTCCTCTTTCACAATTGGTTCCAGCGCTTTGCTCCAATTCGATGCGGCAAAGTCCGATGAAATCTTTGCTCGCTCATCGTCAGGTTGTATAGTCCTCAGTGCTGCATTAAACTCTGCCACCATGTTCCGCACGGTGAGGACAAATCCGAATGAACTGGACGGCCCAATATAATGGGATGGTCCTTGTGGCATAGGGACCAGTTTCTCCTCCACAACCTTGCCTGACTTTCCATCTGGATGTACACTCTCCGAATCTCTTGATCCGATTGAAGGACTTCGTCCGGCGCTTCCTGCCGAGTGTTGCGGAGAGGCTGCGACTGGTTTGGGAGGTTGACTGAAAACCTCCTCCGCAACGGTCTGCTCGTCGAATATCGGTATTGAGATGTCGTGCGCCTCCGCAATGGCGTACAGCGTATCGATGTTGTTCGTGTCCTTCTGCGGGTATAATCCTTTGATCAAGGCGTCCAGGACACGGTACCGGACGCTGAGAGTCTCGACGCTGCCGTAGATTCGAGTCTTGCGAGGGAGGGTCGATTCGCACTGGACGCCGACCTCGAGACAGCTCTGGCATGGCTCATTCTGATCACTGCCGCTGGACCGAGAGCAGCGGATGCGCCTCTTCTTGCACCGATCACAACTCACCAGAGCTCGTCGTCGAAGGTGATCCGGGATGCGAGCCTTTCCGGTCTTCTTCGCCTTGGCGTGGTGGTCCATCATAAGGTTTTGCGGCGGGACAGCCGCGCGTCCCATGGATATGGTAACGAGAGAGAAGGGGGGTGCGGGACGTCGTGAGCAGAGCAGCAGACCGTCGATGTCCTCTTCATGAGACGGGGACCCGTGATTGGCGATGTCGATGGGGATGCGACACCAGAACAAATGGTGCGATGCGGTGCGGTGCGGTGCAGTGCTGTGGTTGTCGAAATCGTCGAGCTCGATTTGTGGAGCTTGGTGGAACTGGTGAATGGTGGTCCAGTGTGGAGGGGGAGGCGGCGGCGGCGGCGGGCAGGTTAAGCTTTCTCGGGACTGCGACCGTCGGCCAGGCTCCGGCGGAGGGGCTGACACATGGACGACACCACTGCAGCAGGCTCACGCAGGCTCACCGCGTCCTCGCGCTCCTGTCTGTCTGCACCCGAGGCTGCCACGGCCGGCACCGACTGCGAGTGCGAGTGCGAGTGCGGTGCTCGGGGCTGGTCGACGATAGATGGCACGGTGATCTGGCGGGGGCGGCAGCTGCGCAGGTGCAAGAGCGCGGTGGAGGACGAGTGCAGTCTGCGCTTCTGGCGTTCTGGCGTTCTGGCGTTCTGGCGTTCTGGTGGTCGACTCCGCGCGGATGACGAATGCCTCAATCACGGGGCTCTGCCAACCAATATATGAGGCTAATTGGTTCGTGGGATTATTGGCTGCTGGCCGTCGCTTGGACGCCGGCGACGGGGTGTTGGGGGGAGAGAGGAGAGAGGAGGGCTCGAAGGGCCCCTGGAGCATGTCCGCCCTGGGAACCGCGGCCGGGGATAGGCTGGAGCAGACGCAGGAGAAGACAGCGAATCCCTTGCGCCATCGTCCATGCTCTAGGAGCAAGCGAGCGTAGTCGCCCGCGGGGGCTGCACTTTAATACTTGCACAAAGCAAGAGGGAGAGAGGGTCGAGAACAGGGGGCGTGGCCGGAGTTAGGACAGGAATTTAGGGGACGATGGGGATATACGGTACGTCTGGAGACCGGCGCGGCCATGTGCAGCGAACCGCGATCCATGATGATGAGGAGGCCCGTATATAAGCCTACACATATAAGGAACGCGCGCTCAGCGCTGTAGGCCCAGCCGGCCCAGCAGGCCCAGCAAGCCCAGTTTCACGGTGGTGATGCCGAGCGATATCGACCTATTCCGCGTGCCCCAGCCAGGATGGCTCGACGGCCAGGGTGGATGTGCCTGAGAGGAGAAGGCTGTTCGTGCTCCTGCTGCGCTGCTGTACTGCTGCACTGCTGCACGATGATGAGAGCGGCACTACTGAACGCCAGGGAGCACTCCCACGGTATCGAGCACGAATAGGCATTTCTCCTCACGCCGGCCGCCCCTCCCAGTCTCCCAGTCCCGATCGGCGGTGATTCGCCCCCTCGTGGTCGCGAAGCCATCTGAGAGGTTCGCGCGAGGTTCTGGTGGTTCTCGCGAGGTTCCCCCTCTCGCCCCTCGTGCTGGCACGCTGCTGCCCTCCGCTCCCGCCAATCCTTCCCCTCTGGGCTGACCATGCATGGCTCGACAGGAGGTGTGCAAAAGGGCCCAGACGAGCCAGACAAGCCAGACAGCCAGACAGCCAGACAGCCAGACAGCCAGACAGCCAGACAGCCTCTCTCCTCTCTCCTCTCTCCTCTCTCGCGTACTTCTCCTTCGTAAAGTATCATCGTGCCCAGCCCAGCCCTGGAAACGCGTATATAAATAAATCTCATCCATTCCCACTCCCACCCAGGTCTCAGCATCTCCCCCCACAGGCGCCCGTCGTCGTATCTCAGCACCTGATTGGGACCCCAAGCTTCGCGTCCAGCGCCCCGAACTTCAAATCCCGAACAATCAGTCCATTGTTGCTTGCGGCCCCTAGTTCTTCAGTGTTCGCAGTCGAGATTGTTCAGCCCCCCAGCAGGCCTTGCGCAGGTGTTGGATTGCCGGGCCCTATCCTGGTTCTTGGGAGGCGGTGCGGTGCTCGAGCTTCGATCGAGCTTCAATCGAGCTTCAATCGAGGGACCGACCCGGCTCGTCCGCTGCAGGACACCCTCCGTCTGCCACTTCATCCAGCAAATCACCAGCCGGCGAACGCTATAACCGACCGCCCTATCCACACTCTGTCCACAATACTTGGTGCGCTTGAGGTGCACTCGAGGTGGGGTTTTTGGGGGGGCATTTGTCGGGCATTTGGGGTGCGTGGATGCTGAAGGAGATGATCCGCGAGCTTGGCAAGACAGGAGGTGTCCCGCCGGGAAAGCCTGTGGCGCCGCGAGACCTGTACTCTCGCTACCCCAGCTCGCCCAGTCCCATCCTAGCGTGTGTTGGTGTGTGCGTGTGTGTACCGTATGTGTGTGTGTGCGTGTGTGTGTGATTGAGGATTCAATCTCTGGAGAAGTGAATTGTTCCTGATCGAACTACTTAACCGTTCCAGCTGCACTCCACCCACGTACACATGTTGCGCAAAACGTTCCTCCTCGACTCGTTCCCAACTCCGGATTGATGTTTCGCGTGCGGCGGTTCTGCCATCATCATCGCCATGTCGACGGAGGAAGCTGAAGGTGACCGGGCACGACAGGTTGGGGATGCGACGAAGTCCTCCCACGATCGCGACGCCGAGAAGTACGAGGACAGCAACGTGTCGGACTCCTCAGAGGACTTGAAGCTCGATGCAAACGGCCTCCCTCTCGTCCCGCAGCCCAGCCGCTTCAAGGACGATCCGCTGGTCAGTCAATCCATCCACCACCTCCTCCTCGCGGCCTCTCTCCATCGCGTACTGAACATCTACAGAATTGGCCCTCGTGGTTGAAATGGGCCGTCCTCGTCCAAGTCGGCTTCATGGCCTTCCTGGGCCCCTACAACTCCGCCCTCATCAACCCCTCGCTCGTGCTGCTCTCCGAAGCCATCTCCGTCTCGTCCAAAACGGCGGCGTACACGACCACGACCGCGATCATCATCGGAGGCGTGTCGCCGTTCATCTGGACGCCCCTGACCAATTTCTATGGCAGACGGCCAATCACGCTGCTCGCCATCCTGTTGACGATCTTGGGAGGGGTCGGATCGGGAGCCTCGCCAAACTTCAACGCATTGCTCGGCACGAGAGCATTATGCGGATTCGGCTTTGGGGGCATGATGAGCGTGGGCACCGCATGCGTGAATGATATGTTCTTCCTGCACGAGAGGGGCGAGAAGACGGGCGTTTATTCTATTTTCGTGACGAATGGCGCGCATGTTGCTGCATTGAGTACGTCTATTTTGTTTTTTGGTCGGCCGCCTCGCGATAGTCTCCCCCATGTGGTTGATGCAGTGCTTGGGGTCCACCAGGTCCACGGGTCCACGTTGATGGAACCCGTGCCGCATCAGCACATGCTTCCAGAAAAACTCCCTATGCTCGTATACCAGAACATCGCTAACACATCCTCACAGTTGGAGGTTTCCTCGGTCAATCCGCCGGCTGGCAATGGGACTACTACCTCGGCGCCCTATCGACCTCCCTCTCATTCATCGTTGCGCTCTTCCTCTTCCCAGAGACACTCTTCTCGCGGGATCCCGTCTTCCTCGCAACCCGGACCAAAGAACGCTCCTACATGGAAATGCTCTTCTCCTTCCGCGGCAACATGATCCCCGGTCGCCATCTGCACGCTACCGACTTTCTCCAGTCCATCTACATGCTCAAATACCCGTCCGTCGTCTTCCCATTCTGGTACTACACCTGGGGCTGGACATTCATCAACGTGATGCCCGCCGTGTCATTAGCGACCATCTACACGCACTTCTACCACCTGAAGGCCGGCCCCATCGGTGCCTGTCTCGGCGTAAGTCTGATGATCGGTTCCATACTCGGAGAGTTCTTCGCGGGACGAGCGTCCGATTTCGTCATGCTCTTCTTCGCGAGGCGGAACAACAATATCCGGAAACCGGAATATAGACTTTACCTTTGCGCCCTCTCCGCGCTCTTCATGCCGCTCGGACTCATCATCTTCGGCGCCACGGTAGGGAAGTTCAATCACTACGTCCCCCTAGTCGGACTCGGCGTTGGCGTTTTCGGGTTGCAAATAGCTTCCACAACGCTTTACGCCTACGTAAGTGATTGCTACAAACCGCAGACTCCAGAATCCGGCGTGCTCTTTAATCTATCCCGAGGAATCAGTTTCGTGGTTGGGTATTTCGCGCTCCCGTACGCGGACGCGGTGGGGTATTTCTGGGCTTGGTTCACGTTCGCTGCGGCGCTGTTTTGTTTCTTCCTTCCGATCGTGGCGCTGATGCGGTGGGGAGAAGGATGGAGGGAGAGGCTTGGAGAACCGAGGTTTCATCGGTACTTGTGATGATTTTGTACGAATTTGTATGATAATGAAAAGGAGTTGGACGGGTTCCTTTTTTACACAATGCATTCAGCGGCACGAGATGCTCTTTCTAATCGCGTCCCGTCTCCGAACTTTTGGTCATTGAGATTAACGAGAAACACTGCAAGAAGGTCGTCGAGATCTTCTCTTCTCTTTGAGCTGAGCTGAGAAGATTTCTGGTAGCTTACCTGCTATATTCCAGAACACACCGTACAGCTCTTCTTGGATGACAAACACCGCCAGCTCAAACAATTACTATCCTGCTGGGCTGTCACAAGATCTAGTTTCAGGGAACTATGGTAAGGTCGTATCGTACATTCCAAAGAGCTGAACTCAGTGAACTAACTCCCTTCAAGAGCATGGTCAATGAATGGCCTCTCTATTCTCCTTATCCAAGAACCATCCCTCAAATTCCTTCCAGGCGGGGCCACAACAGCCGGCCAATTCCTAGCCAATCTCCTCACCACGCCGTTCGGTCCCCAACTACACACACACACACTCATCTCAGCCTCACTTTCCCCCTTCTTTCCGCAGTATCTCAACCACTCGCACCAACCTAATCCCATCTAGATGTCTGAAAATCGAAAAGAAAGAAGGGGAAAAAAGGAAAGACTCACCACCAAACCTCTAACTCCCCTTCTTCAACTACATTCTTCTCATGAAACTCAGCTAGCGCCCTCAGATCCCTCTCACTCAACACGACGTTGCTCAGAACCAGAATCTGATTCGGCTCTGCTGGCAAATCATCGATTTCCATATCTGGGAGACTGGGAAATACTGCTCGGTCGAAGTGTTAAACAGACGGATTTCTTTGAAGCCATCGAGGTTGGGTTGTTGGAAAGGATTGGGTTTGGTGGATGTTGGATAGTGGAGTATAATGGGGATGGAGATGGAGATGGGAGATTCAATCCATGAGAGGACGCCGCAGTCTGTTGGGCTCCACCTTTGGGGAGGAATTGGGTTAGAATTTGTTCGGATGTGTGGATGCTTGGATATTGGGATGCTTGGATATTTGTATGCTTGGATATTTGGATGCTTGGATGTTTGGATGCTTAGATGTCTGAATGTGTCGAAGGGCGAGAGAATATCTAATTGCGACTGAAGAAGGAAAAGCTCACCCAAACAACTCCCCCCGATCACTACAACACCGCAAAAACTCTCTCCGCTCTCCAACCTCGAGCTGTATCTCCCCAAGCAATAAAATATGATTAAGCAACGTATTCTCCGGCATCTCAAAATGCATCGTATCAAGCCACAATCTTCCCTGACCACGATCCGCCAAAGGTATCTCCGAATACTTTCGTATCGAGGACGAGAAGGGGCTTCACTGTATTCCGTGCTCGCTATACTACTTGCTTTTCCTGGCTGTAGAGGATCTGAGTTTGAGTTCTGCGCAGCGATGAACCTAGCATCAGCTCTCGCTCTCGCTCTCACTTTCTCAGCAGCTCTACCAATCCTCAACGATCTCACTCTCCTATCGTTCTCTAAATACACTGCCGAAAGGTCACCAAGGTTCGTCGAGATATCTAGTGGTACGGGTTGCCTATTCTGCCGATCGGCCAAAGACAAGATATCTAGCGTCTGATTCCGGATATCGTGTCTGGTGCCGAGAGTTTAGGGCCCATTCTCACCGCACGGGTGTATTTCCGTGCGGGAACAGTCCAGAAACCGGGGTGGTTGAGAGAGGAGAAATAGGGGATGAGAGTGGGGAATGTGTCCACGGTTTTCCGGTTGGGAGGGAGGGGGTGGATGGCGGAGTAGAGTTCCGTGGAGCCAGGGTGGTGATAGGTGAGTGCGAGGCTGTTGACCCAGTTGTTGTGGAAGATTCCCCCGCATGAGAGACCATTGCCGTCTGAAAGGCGGAGATGAGGAACGTCCTACCATACAAACTGACCTGCCGCCGAAGACCTAGATTTATCGGATGGATCTAGGTGCTGGAGAGAAGTGTGCTGACCGCTTCGTCCATTGAAAATCCTAGCTCCGTTACACATTGGTTTTCGAAACATGGTTCGGGGAAATATTTTCTCTTGCCATGGAGCTTGAAGATCCTAGACGAGATAGTATGCTAGAAGGCAATTAACCCAAGAATCCCAATTTCGAGAGTCTAGTTTGGAAGTAAGTACTCACGCAAACCTCATGCAGAAGAATGACTGCCACCCGAAATGTATCCAGTATCCGCTCAGGTGGTGTGAGATCAGTTCTCATTAACAGCTCTAGCGCCTCTAAAGCTAATTCAACGACTGCCGTATCATTGATGGAATTGCCCCACGTTCGGCCGAAGAAGAAATTTCCATTCTTGTGTGGCAGACCGGTATTTGGGTCCGCATTTCCGCTCGTGATAGTGAAGGTGATTTCCTCGAAAATGTCCGCCATTTCCTTTTTCAGCCCTCTTCGAACGCCACGTGGAGGACCTCGAACACGACGAGGAGCTTTGGCAGTTAAGTTATCTGGTATTTCTTGATCTATGGACGTGTATTCGCCATCAGTGAGAGTGGTGAACCTGAAATATTGTCAATCCTGCTCAATCGCACAGAGGTTGAAAGAGCTTTCTGACAAAGGAATGATGTTGTGATTCTCAAGAAATTGACTAGCCAACCTCAAGCAAGGCACGAGGATACTCCAAACGAGATAATTTTGAGCCTGCCGCAATGAGCTCAAGAGCAAAATCAGAAGCTTTAGAACTCACCTGCCAATATCTTTCAAAAGTGCCAGGGAGAAGGAAGAATGGGACGCTATTCGTGTTCCTAGAGAGCCATTTATTGCGTTCCAAGAGGGGATGGATTAGATTGGTGGTGGGGTAACCAAAATATAGGTACGAGGGACCAAATGCATCGAGACTCACAAGTCCCTGCATCGATAGACCATCAGATCGAGATCTTTGGTAGCTATCGAAATCTGCAAAACGCCTTTTCTGGTTCGGTGTAGCGAGCATTGGTGGAGAGGGAGCTAGCGTCATGCCAGACTTCCCTGTCGCTGCGATCACCCAATGATCTTGTCCTCTGGGATGTGTGTACCTCTGTGCGAGAGTAGCTAATCTCCGAGTCCCATGCCTCGCCCCGCGTGCCCGGGGATTCATCGTAGCGAAAGGAGGAAGCTGTGGGAGAAGTCGTAGACCAGAGAGAAGGAGGGACTAAGATGTCTTCGAGCTGACAGATTCGACATCGAGATTATCACACTTGTAATGTCTCTGAACCCGATGTTCGTGTGTCAATGACATGAGAGAAACGCTCGCTGAACCCATCGCGGAAGTCTGGCAGGAAGCAAAGAAAGAAATGAAATGAAGTTGGATACAATGGGAGACCGTAAGGACGAGCAGGAAAGAACATGATAAGAAATGGGAGACTCTTCCACAATACGCTTTGATCTGGTGATACGTTTATAGAGCCATAGATTCTGGGGATCTTGTTGGGAACGCGCCATTTCTGTAGCAGAAGATATGAAATGAGGAAGTGTGATCTGGATGTTGATATTGAACGGAGACAGAAGAAGAAATACTGCTTAGAACCGTGCAGGGGAGAGAGGTTGTAGAATTAGGTTGTAGAATTGTTATGGCTGAAGCTAAGCTTTTATGTCTTGAAGACTGCCCTAGCGTGGTCTAGAAGCTGTTCACGTGCTGCTAGGCTCTTCTAAAGGCGCTCGAGATTTGAGATAGTAAGTAATAGTCAGCTTTTACACTTGTTTGCCTACCCTGTTCCTCAAAATTTAGACACAAAGTGGTTCTCTAGATTCTGTGTTGAGAAGAGTGCCGCAGCCTCCCTCGATGTTGTTGAGTCAACCTCCTCTTTGTGTCTGAGACTCCATGATACTGCACTGCGCTAAGGATATGTGTAAAAGACATGCTCGGATACATGGCATGGCCACTGAGAGGCACATCTCAGCTGAATGCTGCTAGTAAGAAGAAAAAGGCCGAGTTCCCAGCGAGGAAGGTCGGTCAATAATTCTCCCGCAACAAAAAGATCGGAGTTTGTGACGACTGCGTCATTTGCGACCCTGAACTGCACAGCATTCCACAGCTTAATCTGGTCTGGGGTAAACAAGCTTGCAAAAAGGTGCTGATCCTAGCAATCCGAGAAACCGACCCTGTCGATGTACTGGAGAGGCGCAGGCACGACTTGGCGAACAACCGTAGCGGTACGATCCCAAGGAGCGATACAGAACATCAGCTCTGAGATTCATGAAATGATGAGTCAATATTGGAGGCGCGAAACATACCAAAATAATATAAAGCGAAATGCCCTGCTCCAAGAAATGTTTCATCTCATCCACTCCGCCGAATCCCAACCATGAAGCTCATGCACCATTCTCCCCTCATCCTCTCCCTCCCTCTCGCCTCTTCACACTCTTCACAAACAACAACATCTACTCGAATCTGCACACAATACCTCATCCCTCTCAACATTACATCCCAAGTCTTGATCCCCTCATACCCAGCTTTCGCCTCCGACTACGACGTCGTCGGCTTCGTAAATGATCTCACTCGCCGACCTTCCAATACAACCTTCGTACCGTTCTCTGATGCCAAGAACGAGACTGCTAGCTATACCATCGGCGCCACCCTTTGTAGTCCCAGGAACTGCAGCAAAGAGACAACACTCCTCGTTGCTACCCATGGGTTGGGGTATGATCGAAGGTACGTTCAATCTTCCGTCCAAATCACATCCATCGTTCCGAAGCTAACTGAGAGGTCCAAGGTATTGGGACTCAGAAATCCAACCCGAAAACTACAGCTTTGTAGATTTTGCCATCTCCCGAGGGTACTCCGTATTCTTCTACGATCGTCTCGGCACCGGGTCCTCCTCAAAGTATCTCTCCCCTCTCTTTCCCCACCCCTCTTTCCCTCCTCGTCGCCTTTCCACTCACCCACTAACCCTTTCCCAGAGTCTCAGGCTACTCCTCTCCACAGGCGGCCACCCAAGTCGCCATCCTCCAACAACTCTCCACTCTCCTCATTTCCGGCTCCTACACTGGACCTCTAGGAAAACCGTCAAAAATCGTCCACATAGGTCACTCATTCGGCTCCTTCATAACCAACGCCCTCCTCTCAAGCAGCCCCTCCGTCTCTTCTGGCGCGATTTTAACAGGCATCGCATACCCTCCTCCCACCACTCCAAAATACAACCCAGCATCATTCATTTTATCCTGGGGTCTACGTATCGCCTCTTCTGTTGTGCCCGGGAAATGGCCTTACGCCTCTAACAATACCGGATACCTGACTTGGGAATCCGTGTTTGGGAATGTTGCAGTTTTCTTTTCGGAGGGAACGTATGATGAGGAAGTCGTGTGGTGGACAGAGGATGCGAAACAACCTATTGCTGCTATTGAACTTTTAACTTTTGCGACCCTTAACCTGTATTCTCCCGACTTCGTCGGGCCTGTACTTGTAAGTCTCTGCATCTCTTCTCTCCCGATTGGAAGCCAGAATGATGATGAAGAGTTGACGAGAATCCAACAGGTGTTCAGCGGCGAATTCGACGCCGCGCTCTGTGGAGGCGACTGTAAGGGGATCTTGGACACTGGGCGAGCGGTATTTCCCAATGCAACGGATTTCCAGGCCGCGGTGCATCCGGAAGTCGGACATGGTATCAACTTCAGCTACAACGCCACTGGAGCCTATAGCATCATGCTTGATTTCTTTGGGAAACATGGGTTGTAAGGAAAGGAATAGGATCGTGGTTGAGATGTTGGTAATTTAAAGTTTTTGGATTGATTGGAAAGGAGAGGAGGAAAGAAGAGTTAACGAGTAGATTACACTGATAACCATTACTCGTATTCATGGTTCAACGCCCACATGGGTTCGACATCCACGCGCGCTTATACTTTTGCTTTATATTTCAACACCTTACGTCGCAAATCTTGGAAACCTGGGAGAGGGACTTGGAAATATCCAACGTACCGATTAATTAAAAAATATTGTACGATTTATGAATTAAATCTTTAAAGTACTGATGCGCGCATTATACGCAAACATCAAAATTTTGGCAATTTTTAAAAGTGCTAGAAAAAATCTTAAAACTAGAAGTATTATCAAAAGAATATGTCTGATACCGAGGATGTAGTTTTAGAGCGGGTTTTAATCGATTGTTATAGTTTTTAAAGGGTAAGTGTTGACACCCTGAATACGAGTACCTTCAACTTGAAAATTAGACTACTTCCATGCCGCCAATCAAAGAGAGCTCAACCTTAGACGGGCTAGCGTTTGCTGGAATCAAAGCAGTGAAGTTATGGACCAAAACAGTATTTCGACCCCCACTCTCACAACTTCAAAGCGAAAGAGATCGAACATTAATGACTCCACATCCCATTTCCAGTATAATCCAATTATTTAATTATTAAATATAACCAAAAATGCATGTCCAAGTAATTTAATAATTAGAATCCAATTAATTCATAGACGCTTTGAATTAATATTGAATCATGAGCCGATGTAAGTCACGTGCCAATCAAGAATTAGATGAAATTTCGTTCATCTCAACTTTCTAAGGATAGCCAAGATGGCTCCGATAAATCCTTACGTTGAATGCCCACTCGAAGGTATCTACCAGGTTGCTGCGATGCACTTAATCTAGGTCTTCATTCTGATCGCCTCAATTACCAGGGGTTGCCGGCGATGAATAGTCGGAATTAACCCAGCTATCCAAGTCCAGACATCGAGGCCACGAGCAAAATAGATCAGGAGCTCCACACCATTGTCAACCATAGGAGAGTGACACTCTTATCGCATGCGATCTGACATGGATATCGGTTCCCTCAGTAGAAAGTCTTCTCCATTTCTGGTCAACATCACGGCCAACGTTATCGCTGAATGCTCCGTTCTTATCTCTCTCACTGCAGCGCAAATACCCAGCATCATGGGTCGGCATGTAAAATCTAGACTTGAGGAATGGTAAGCCGAATGGTCGAGCTCATTCACTATCACGGATATCTACGTCGGGTGCCGTCTTTGACTAATCTTGCCGGCCTTATCTCAAGCTGACAGCATCTGACCCTTTACCTGCAAGTTCAGGCGGTCGTCATGTTTGACCGGTTCTGTACGCTGTGCGCTGCACTGCAGAACTACAAGCCGTCAGCCAATGGAGTATTCCCACACGAGTTGCCATGTTCATGGAGGTCAGGAGAGTTGCACAGATATGCAGCCGTCCACTTTCAGTACTTGAACAAACCGGCCTCACCGGTCTCCCCTGCATCGACTATTGCTTGTATGATATAAGCTTCCCACTCTAGTGGTGGTGGGCGGCCCTCCACTTTTGAAGAAATGGGGAATAGGTACTGAAGATAAGTTATCCTGACCGTCAACCTTCACCTGCATTTTGTTTCTCATTATTCTCAATCGATTACAACAAGATGGATTTTCAGGAGAAGAAAGGCCCAGAACCAGATCTGTATCAGACGGACTCTGGTCCTCGTCAAGGCCAAGTAATTCAAGTCAAGAACTTACGGGACTTTCAAGAAGTCCCTGGTATATGGAACAAGGTTCACCTCTTGAGCGAGAAGTTAGGTGCAGAGACCATTGGTGTTGAGCAATTGCCTGAAGAAGCGAGGAATCCAAATCAGAAGCCTTACAGCGAGTATCAACAGTATTCAAAACTTGAAAGCTGCTGACCATGATACTCAGGTACTTTCTTCGTCTGGAGCACTGCCAACTTCCACTATTCTGCCTTCACAACCGGAGCTCTTGGACCACTCTTATTCGGCCTTGGGTGGTGGGACTCATTCCTCACAATCATCTTCTTCAATTTCATAGCCGATCTGGCACCTGGTGTGATATCCTACCTCGGCCCAACACTGGGAATGAGAAGCATGATCATCGTCAGATATAGCTTTGGATTCTGGGCAAGCAAGGTGATCGTCCTCTTGAACGCCATCACCTGCATTGGCTGGATCGTCATCAATACTGTTGCTGGTGGAGGTCTACTGTATGATGCCTCCGATGCCAAAATGCCATTGGTCGTAGCCATCATCATCGTTCTCGTCGTGTAAGCGCCTCCTTCACCACTTCCACTGAACATCTATTGACCGTGTCCTAGTTCTCTCGTCACATCCTTCCTTGGATACCGCGCCATCCACTTCTACGACAAGTACGGTTGGCTGGTACTCATTGTCATCTCCATCATCGTAGTCGGTTTTGGCGGAAAGCACTTCGTCAATGTCCCCATGGCCAAAGGCGACGATGCCCGTCTTGGCGTTCTCTCCTACGGCGCTCTCATCTTCTCATGGGGTATCACCTGGGTCCCCCTCGCAGCAGATTACTCGCTCTACATGCCCAGCAAGACGCCTAAGTGGCAAACGTTCCTCTGGACCTTTGGAGGAATCTATATCGGTTCCACGTTCGCATTCCTTATCGGCGTCGCTCTCGCTACTCTTGTCTCCAACCCAGATCCATTCTACAACTTCCCTGCAGTCTACGATGATCGAGGAATTGGTGGTTTGGTGGGGGCTATTTTCGAAGGACATGGAACTGGAACGAGAGGATTCGGTCGATTCATCGAGGTCTTGCTAGCCCTTAGTATTGTGGGCGCAAATATTCCTAACATCTACTCATTTGGTCTCACCGTTCAGGCAATCTCCAACTGGACGCAGAAGATCCCCCGCATACTCGTCACTCTATTCGGATTCGCCATCGCTCTGACCGTCTCCTGCATTCTCCGCAACCGATTCGTCGAATCGTTGGAGAATTTCTTGAACATTCTGTCATATTGGTGTACACCGTTCGCTGCCGTTGTTTTGACTGAGCACTTCGTATTCAGACGAAATATCGGATACGATGTTGATGCTTGGAGGTCGCCAGGAAGCTTGCCTATGGGTATTGCGGCATTTGGTTCTTGGGCTTGCGGGATCACGGCTGCGTTTATGGGGGCCGATCAGACGTGGCTTGTTGGTCCTGCTGCTAAGGCAATTGGTGGTGCTGATATTGGATGGGAATTGGTGAGTCTATTTCATGAGATTGTTGAGTTATTGACTTACAATTGGTAGGGAGCTGCTGTTGGGTGTACCGTGTATTTGGTGACGAGAACGATCGAGCTAAAGGTCGTTGGTCGATAGAGGCGTGTTTGATATAATCCTAGAGGTCAGCCAGCATGAAATACGAATTACATAAACGACTGAGTGATGTTTTCCAGCAGTTCAAGATGTTGAACTATTATTACGGTGTGAACCATGGTGTGTGTGGGTAAAGTGTATATGTTTGGTGATGCTCCTGACTGGCGGTGTAGCTGAGGATATATACACAATATGTATCACGTGACCGTGGCAACTATATTAATCCCTTATCTTCAACTTGAAAGCGATCCAAGTTGAGAATACCTAAGGCCCTACTATCGACTGAATACTATCTACTCTTCTCGCCTCAATCCACGCAACTGCTTCCTCTCTATTCCTGCACATATGGGCCTGTCCATTCCCCGTCGCATCAAGCACGCTTTCCGACCCCTCCAAAGTCATATCTGACATGCACAAGATCTGATTTCTCAGGTACTCGAAGCAATGTGCTGCGTGGTAGTCATTTCTGTCTCCATCGAAGCCGAACTTGTTGTTTACGACGAGTTGGTGGTAAGTGTCGACCGTGTAGTAGAGCTGCGATATGTTAATTTGAACCTAGCAGGAAGAGAGAAGGAAATGACCTACGCAATGCAGAGCATGGGTCCATGATGCTTCGAAGAGAGGACCTGTTCGGATTGGATCGTCGACAATGGGTTTTCCTAGCATGGGATGTTGTTCCCAATCTGGAATGGCGACACTTCCGCTTCCAACTAGTATCTCTCAGTTAGCTCTCGGAATTCCACCAAATCAAGGAGAGCTTACGAGGCATCAACATATCCCAATTCTTCCTGATTTCCATCCGATTCGCATCAGACGACATATTCGGGACGAACTTCTCCTCCTCCGGAGTAAGCAACGTATACTTGTGCGACTCTACCCACGCACATCAGCATCTCTTTCCAATCAAATATCAAGGCTCGAACAACCTACTCGGAATATACAGCCCGTTGATATCACCGCCCGTCTCCGTCTTGCTCTGATCCCAACCACTCGCTGATCCTGATCCAAACGCACTGCCCGTCAATGACCAACCCTCACTCAGCATTCCACTCGTTGGGAGAAGTAACATAATTATGACGCCTTGAAGAAAGACCACAATGCCCCATCGCGACCAGGCCAATATGGTTTGTAATCTAGTGCTCTTCTCATATCTACTTATTCTCTTCGAGTTGTTTTTGTGCAGGAAGCCATCCGAAGCGAGGGTGGTATCTGAATCGCCGTCATGGTCGTTCTCAAGATCGATATCGCGGACTGTGTCGATAGAAAGGGAGCCGTAGCGAGTATGTTCTTTACTGAGAGGTGCCATTTTTTTAAGTCTTAAAGAATGGATGAGGTGAAGAGGATGAAGAGTATAGAAACGAATGCAAAGAATGAGTAATTGGTCAATAGAACGAAGAATCCAGCTTCCAGAAAGTAAAGAAACCAGTTCTTGCGTCAAAATCAACAACTTCAGACCTCAGAGGGAATGACGATTCAAATTCCAAGTCGAACAGACAAGCACCTTCAAAACTCAACTAAGACACAATACAAACAGAGCAAAAGTGCAAACAAGGAGAGGAGAGCATGACTCGCTCCATCTTAATGATCAGACGGCTTAACCGCGCACATCACACACTAGTCCTCCTCACAACATCAGATGCGACCGTTTCACTCCTGTACTACATCTAGCGACAAGTCGAGATCTAATTAGATCCACCCGTCTCGAATTACCCTGTTTGCCCCGCATTCGTAACCCCTGCCCAGCATCGTCAGGGGGCGGTTAAGCGGCAGGATGAGACGACATCTGCGGCAGGGGCTGAGAGTTTCCGATTTGGATAGATCGCGCAAATGAGGAAGTAGGCATGTGGTGCCGATTGTTTCCTGGCGCTTTGATCATTGGTGAGCTCGTATTATTTTGTTTGGTTGGATGAGACGACATTGAGTGAGAGAGTTAGTGAATAGGTGCAAGAGGTCGATTCTACGCGGCTGAAAGATCCGAACGAAGAATCTAACTATCGTTCATATACCAGTCCGGTCCGACAGAGTACGTGAATCATGGTCGAGTAAGTGAGTAAGTGTAAGACGCTACTTCTGAACGGATGAAAAATCCTAACAGTCTCACTGTTCTTTTTGGGATACGGAGTACCAGACCGGTCCAGAAAAGTACGTAAATCATGACGATAACGGAGCCAAGCGCATGAGATTCCTCACTTAAGAGGACTAATCCTCTTAACTTCCGAGCGCTTCCCTTTTCTCTCTCGCGCTCCTAAGAGAAGAAACAATCCGCGTCGCCAAGAATTCTCAACCAAGCATGTCTCAAACCATCGTGGAAACTCCCTCACAACATCCCTCACCAAGAAATTTGACCGCCACAATAACCTACTACGACGGGCCGCCAGACCCTCGCACCGGAACAGCCGCCGCTTCGGTCGTCAAAGAAGCAAACCCGCAACTTGTCTCCATCACCGACATACGCCCAACTCTTAGTTAAGACGTCCAAGCGCCTGGCTACACTCTCGATTGCCACGGTTTCACCGTATCAGGCACCACTCTGCTCTCCTCTCCCCTTTACTGTACAAATCTACAATAGAGAGAGCTAGAATAATCAGAACCTCTGGAAAGCTACCCACTACCCAGAAATAGAGCCTCCAATAAAAGAACACACTGGATGTGAAAAGGTCATGATTCTGGGCGGCACAGTCCAGACTCGATACTAGAATGAGCCTGAGGATCGGCGTGCTCCACCTATTAAAAAAGAAGGGGAAAGGAGGTGGCGGATGAGAATAAAAAGACCTATCCCAAATTCGTAGCTAGCAGACCACGGCTGAATGGGTTTGAGAAGGGGACCGAGCAGGGACCGGCAAAAAAGCCGCACATTAATTGTGGGCGGGACGGCGCGAGAGCTACGTTGAGGAATTGAAGGCAGGATATTGCTAATTACGCCGCTGATATCATTAAGGCTGAAGAGGAGGCTGAGGAGAAAGTTGGTAGAGTGAAGGCGAATTTATGGGAAGGAGATGGGGCATGTATATGGGACATGGAGGTCGTTGGGGACGATTAAGAGGGACTCGCTCGCTTTCGCAGAATTCAAGAGTTTCGGTGAGGATGATTTGGTGACCTGTGTGCTGAGACCGCCCAGAATTCATGGACAATATGAGACCGGTATCAAACTCGCTAAAGCGTCGCCGGTTGGGAAGCATAAGTGGTTTTGGTGTAGCAATCAGCAGCCTGATGAGTTGATCCTCAAGTTCTTTGATGGTGAAAATGAAAAACCTGGGTCAGAAATTGTGGGTGGAATACCGCATTCGAGCTTGCATCTTAACGGCACTGATGACGAACCCGCGAGAGAGAGTTTGGGATTAGAGTCGCTACTTTTTGGTAAACTGCAATTGGCCGTGAAATTCTATGATTTTTATTTGGCTTCTATACACACGCTTTAAAGGATTTAGAAGATTTAGTTCGGGCTCACGTCTCCTCTTTCCATATTGCCAACGGAGTTATCTAATGCCCAGTCTCTTACCGCATCAAAGTTTCGGCACTGATGCCATGAGTTGAGTTCTGGCCATGGAAGTGGGTCTCCTTCGAGAAGGTAGAAGGTGAAGACTCCAATGTCTGCGTTGCATTGAACGTTCATGCGGAGAATCTCGAGACAGTGGTCTATATCCTCATCAGTGAACATACTACAGATTTTGGAAGACTTCCTTACCAGTGTGCATCTGTAACTCTTCATCACCGCTTGCAAAGTTACCATTGCCAAGTTCGACGTAGTAGTCTTTGTATGTTACTTGGCGCAACAGGTTGATGCAGTGCAGCTGATGAAAGACTTCCAATCCAACTCGGTAGCCTTCAACTCCGGTCTTTGGGTGCTTTGCTCTCAGATGAGTCTTTGGCATGCCAATGATGTCCAATTCTTGATCGGTGATCACTTGGTCGCCAACTGCAATTTGTCAGTTCTGATCTAGAAGGATTTGATTGGGTGTTCTCACTGTCGTATGAGATCGCGTGCCACGCCTCGTCGACTTCTGGTCCCTTGCCAACATAAGGTGATCCTTCTCCCATCGTTGCATTAAACTTCACTCGCTGGTACTCAACGGCTTTGGCAGCAGGCGCTAGAAAATCGTCAGCCACGTACGTGTCATCGCAAATCAGACTCACAATATGCTGAAAACTTCTGAACATGCTCTAGCGTTGACGCTCTTGTGAACATCGCAGAAATAAACATGGTGAAAGACAGCGACAGCAGCACAGCATGCACCAGCCACATCCATCTCGAACTGAACCTTGCTTTTGGCTCCGGAGTTCTGTGATCCTCCTCATCCTCTAACAACGTTGAATCGGAAGTAGAAGTGGACGACCTCCTCGGAAACACCTCTGTGAACTTCTCATCGTCTTGAACAGCGTGGTACTTCGAAGCCATAACTGCGACCACACAAAGTAGAAAAATTACTCCTGGTAATGATGAAGAAATGAAAGTTGAATGAGCGAATATACTTGACCAGAAGCAATTGCAGAAAGAAAGGAAGAGAGGAGACTCGAACTTGAGACTTGGATGATGGAATTCAGTTCATGATGGTGAAATCTGAGGGGGTGCAAGTGCAAGCGATGATCCGTCTGATCGCCGCCTTCAGATTATGCGAGATAAAAAATAATCAGATCTTCTAAAACGTCTCGTTGAGGTCCGATGGTTTGGCACTACCGACAGAGCACCCCTGACTGAAAACAATGTGGAGACGAAGTGGAAATGATGTCTACAAGTAGAATAGTGGCGAAACCAGTGCTGGAACGGAGAAGACCTGTATCAAGGCCAGAAACACTCCGAGAATGGACTTCAAGCCTGAGATGCTGGAATTCAATCTTGAACGATGGCACTAGTTTTTTCCCCCTAAGCAACACCAAAAAAGCTGAAATCTATGACTTTATACTGAGGCATGAATTGCCGATACTATATCCAAGATACAAGATGAAATAGAAATCGCATAAATGCCGCATTATGACAACTTCATCCCAACTCTTCCACGCATCAACATGGCTCCCCAGACCGTGCCGCTTGCCGAAGCCAAGTTCGAAGCGCCCATCAGAATGGTTTCGTCGCGAACGGACAGGTTGGACAGGACTTGCAGCACTAGAAATCGCTTCCACTTTCACCTTTTGCTCCTCTAGCATTGACGTCTCGAATGCCTCTAGGATGGTAGATCTGGTTGGTTAGGCTACTCCTTCCCCGCGTTAGCTGTCACGCTGCCCCTGTCACTGAATTTCCGTGCATCAACCCCCCGGAGAGCCTCTATCGAGATATCTCGGCAGGTTCTGGCGGCAGCCAGCGTTTGACTGATGATTAGGTCGTGAGCCTTAGGGTACCTAGGTAGCCAAATGCGAATATCGTGGACTGAAGGTCCGCGGGTCATCAATCAGTTTCTGTCTCGAACTCATTCATGGATTGTATTCAGGCTACCTAGTCGTCCTTCGTCTAAAATTGGCCGTGAATGAAGCAGGGACGTGCAGATTTGACTCTCAAAATGATTTGAAGTATAAAGTAGAGTACGCCTCTTGCTTATGTCTTGTTCTGCTCATCTTCATCCTCACCCTCTCGTCCTGATCCACCTTCTCCTCCTCACTTCACTTCATTCGTTTATACTGCCGGCCAGTGATTTTACTATTCATACATTCCTTCACCATGTATACTTCAGTTTCAAACATTGTTACTTTGGGCCTTTTGGTCTCAGCGCCGTTGACATCGGCCTATGTCATTCCCAGCAAAGCCGCAGAACTTGAGAAGAAGGACATTGTGAGCATGATCTACCCACCAATTAACGTATGCTAACGATGAATACAGGGAGGGCCACTGTCTTGGGTCAGATCCGTCCTCCCCTTGGATGCTAGGCACCACACCGAGGCTCAAATTGCTGTAAGCTACCCTACCCAGCCACACTGGCGACATAAACTTAATGAAGGCAGGCCAAGAAAGCCAAGGCTGGTGCTAGAGATGTCGAGATCCTAGAGACAAGACACCACACTGAGGCTCAAATCGCTGCCAAGAAGGCCAAAGCTGGTCGTGGTCTCCAAAACCGCGAGCCACATCACACTGAAGCACAGATCGCTGTAGGTTTTATTCACTTGGATAGATATCACAGAACTGACATTGGCGTAGGCCAAGAAGGCTAAGGCTGGCGCTCGCGATGTCGAGGCTCGTGAGCCCCATCACACCGAGGCGCAAATCGCTGTGAGCGAACCTTCCAACTTGAGATAGTTCATGCTAACAACACCCCAGGCCAAGAAAGCTAAGGCTGGTGCCCGTGACGTAGAGCTTGAGGATCGTGAAGCTCATCACACCGAAGCCCAGATTGCCGCAAAGAAAGCGAAGGCTAGTGCTCGCGATGTTGAAGCGCGCGAACCACACCACACTGAGGCCCAGATCGCCGCCAAGAAGGCCAAAGCCGGTGCTCGGGATGTTGAAGTTGAGGCTCGCGAACCCCATCATACTGAAGCTCAAATCGCAGCCAAGAAAGCAAAGGCTGGCGCTCGCGACGTTGAAGCCCGAGAGCCACATCACACTGAGGCACAAATTGCGGCAAAGAAAGCTAAAGCCGGTGCCCGTGACGTCGAGGTCGAAGCCCGCGAGCCTCATCATACTGAAGCCCAGATTGCTGCTAAGAAGGCCAAAGCAGGCGCTCGCGACGTTGAGGCTCGTGAACCCCATCACACCGAAGCTCAAATCGCCGCCAAGAAAGCAAAGGCTGGTGCTCGTGACGTCGAGGTAGAAGCCCGTGAACCACACCACACTGAAGCTCAGATCGCGGCAAAGAAGGCCAAGGCCGGTGCCCGCGATGTCGAGGAGATTGAGGCTCGCGAACCTCACCACACCGAGGCTCAGATCGCTGTAAGTCTACGATATTTCCCCTTTTACTTCCCATGCTGACCATATGATAGGCGAAGAAGGCGAAAGCTGGCGCCCGTGATGTCGAAGCTCGTGAACCCCACCACACTGAAGCCCAAATTGCTGCTAAGAAGGCAAAAGCTGGTGCTCGTGATGTCGAGACGAGAGAACCACATCACACCGAAGCCCAGATCGCTGCTAAGAAGGCTAAGGCTGGCAACTAGGCACATGTTGCTGGAGTCTTGCGGGGGCGATGGAGGGAAAACAGGGGAGTATTTCAATGTACCTAGTTCTAGGCGATAAATTCATGTGTTGAGATACATAATCCTTCTAAAGAATAAGCGCTAAGACATTTCCCATGCGCTCGAAGATGCATGGAGATCGATGTGTTGGCCAGCTGCTACCTAAGAGGTACGCAATAGTTGCTGCAAGCAGAGATTACAAGCAACTACAGGAATCCATATCCACATGTGTCTCATTCGGCAAGCTACTCCGTGGGGTCGTATCCATATTAGTGAAATATTTTGAGGATTTTGGCAAACATGGCGGCTAGTTGCATAAAGTCGGCTTCGATGTCTCATCGCTTGGCTGGGGTTCGACTGCATCATCCAATCTATGTTTGATCGGTAGATTTGAGTTGATAACCTGGACAAAAAGTCCTCAGGCAGGCTAGAGTCGTCTTTGTTAGTCCGTATACTGAGGCTCGACACCTCTTTCTTTGTTATTTTGGGGTTATGAACCATGCGTAGCCTGGCTTCTGTTGTAACCAGCTCAGAACGGCGTCGTTGTCCTCAGACTTGTGGATCAATCTGAAATACCTTCATTGCCTTCTTTAATCCTGCTCCTTGAGCAATTCAATCGAACGAGGAAAGTGTTTTTGCAGTCCAACTTCTTTCATTTCAGTGTATGCCTGTTAAAAAATCTTGCTTCTGACGTCCTCTTCTCTAATTGCGAGATGTTGGATAAAGGTGAAGGATTTAGAACCTGCGGTGGGATACCTCTGGCGTATGAACACAGCAACCTTCTGACGCTGCTGAGTTCAGAGGTACAACGTCCAGTCAGATCGGAAGCAGAGCAACTGGTACGGCGTTTGTCTGAGACGTTTTCCGCTTACTCGTAGAAACGGTATATACCTGTGCAGGGGCCCATCGAGGAGGCCTCTCTCTTGACTTTCCCATGGTTGCGTGGATCGAGTCCAATTCCAATCTTGTTCTCAGTTCTGAGTGTGTCGTGAAGGAAAGCACATCTACAGCATCGTTGCTCGCAGAAGAAGTCGTCGGGCATATTTGGCAGTCCTATTTGCGAAAACAATTAGCGTGTGAGCTTCTCAAAAGTTTCCACTGTGATTGAAACAGCTAGACCTGCTGAAGTTCGGGAAGAGGACGCCCTTGCTCAATGATCGCAGAACTAGCAAAGTATGCCCTCTCACAGCTCCAAACAACCAATCTCTCGATCAATTCGTCTTGGCCGCGCTCGAGCATATCCGCGTCCTATTACAGATCTCCACGCTCGCAGCGCGTGCTCCTCCAGGCTGGAAGACCGTCGTCTAGTCTACGCCCTGCCAGCAAAAGTTACGACCTGTTCTTCCTCAAAAGAGGTTATCGAAAGTTGAATAGGGAAGTAATCCAAGTCAGGGTTTGATTCATAGAAGAGCGGACATTTTGGAAGCTTGAAAGGATGGAGGAGGGTCGCAGTCTTTTAGCTTATCACCCGCACCTGCAGGCACACCAACGCGCTAAAATCCACAAGCGAGGACTCCCCTGCCCTAAACTATCACCCCACCAACCCCGCCATCACTACCAAACCCACAGCTCCAGAAGGAAGACACTATCCCAGTAGTAAGATCTCGTACTACGTCTCTCAAGATGTCTAAATCGGAGCTGGTCCTCTTCCCGACTCCGGTCTCAGTTGTCAAAGGCGCGATGTGTTTCATGTGCTACAAGGCAGCACCGAAACTGAACAAATGCAGTAGTTGCAATCGCGTGTTGTACGTTTTTCTCCCCAAAGCGAAGCAAGGACCCAGACTAATGACTTATCGTAGCTACTGCTCGCGAGAATGCCAGAAGAAGGACTGGAAGAGAGGTCATAAAAAGCTATGTCCCGTGCTCCAAGGAATCAACACCTTGGATTCTCCCAAGAAACCACAGACATGGGAAGAATACCGAGAGGAAATGGTGCTTCCCTTTCTTTTCTCCATTTCTCTGTATCTACACTAATGAAGAGCAGTGGATTCGAATTACGGAATTCAGAAACCAGATACCACGATTCACCGTAAACGACGAACGCGTCATCCAATACCAACCCTACTGTACAACCTGCCACCTTAACGCCTTCCAACTCCCTCCAGACTCAAAATTGAAACTATGTCCCAATTGCCAGATCGCAGCCCACTGCTCATCATGCTCCCTCTCCCCCCACAACTCCGTCTGTTCCGACCTCAAGGAAGTCATGGCCGCTGAACGATTCGCCGTATCCCATTACATTGAAACCGGAGAGCCAAGTCTCCAAATGCCCACTAGCAAACCACGGGAAACCTACCTCCCTCTCTCGACCGCGAACTCTTGGTACGACTACTACACCAAAATCTCAGACAAGAGCATGGTTGAAGGATTACTGTCACCTGACTTGAAACCCCTGGCTGGGAACGACGAGATGGCGAGCGCGTTGCGAGCAGCTACCGAGAAAATGAGCATGATGCTCTCCATCCTCGCCGGTCTCGAAGCCGTGTTCCCAGATCTCGGAAAGAAAGAGAAAATCACGCTCCATCTCATCGGTGCAAATGCGAAAGAATTAGACGCATTAATGCTCTTCGAAGAACTGCTCCACCTCCTCCCTTGTCTCAAAGAGATCCACTGCATATTCATCGGACTCGAACTACCGACGCCTACGGATGTAGGTGAGAGGATGGTATTGGATTGTTGTCCTGAATGCATGGCCCAGAAAAGAATCAGAAGTATTGAGATGCATAAATCCGCGTACCACGATTTCGCTAATGGGTGGGGATTCGAGAAGCCTGATCTGGCGGTGGCCTTCCAGTCTGGGCATTCGCAGGAATGTGTTGAGGAGTGGACGCCTACTATTCGCTATCTTGTCAATGCGAAATTTTGTACGGTATTTACGACGTTCAATGAGAAGGAGATGGTTGAGGAGATGGAGATACTAGGTAAGTTGGATGCGAGGTTTGTGGTGCTGGGGCAGAGGAATACGTGGAGGGGAATGAAGCCGTTGTTGGAGGTTATCGAGGAGACGGAGAATATGGTGTATCACAATCACCAGTACTGGTATGTTGTTGAAGGACGGGGAATGACTAATTAGAGGTGGCAGCGGACAGAGGCCATTTTAGAAAGCATACAGCAACAGGCTTCCTGCGTCAAAAGCAATAATAAATTTCTAAGATAATAACTACAGACACCAAATCGTTCATTTCATCTCACACCGCGATAACCACTACCCACTCGCCTAATTTTCGCACAGGCAGCTCAAACATTCGCCTCCTCCGTCTTTTCCCTCGCCGCTCTTCCCTTCTCACTCCAAGGAAAGTGCCAAACCGGAATGGTAAAGAAGCGATTACTGTCATCCGCAATACCGGCCATTGCCACATACCGCGCCACAAACCCCGCTAGGAATCCAAACATACCCCCCGCTTTCTAGATCGCGACACCTTGGCCTCCGCCTGGGACGTTGGGGGTCAGGAGGTAGAAGGTACCGACCAGGAGGAAGGTCATCCAGACGAATAAGAAGAGGGCGCAGAAGACGACTGTTGATTTGAAGGTGTAGAGCCATAAGAGAAACGTGAAGATGAACCAACCCTAAGAGAGTTAGAAAGAGTAAGGATAGGACATAGGAGATGGGATGGAGAGGGGAACGTACAATAAAAAAAATCCGAATGCGTAGTTGAAATCAACTGGACTCGTGTACGACTCCATGATCTGGAAGCCACCATAGGAGGCGAGAGCTGTGGCACCAAAGGTATTTCCGGTAGCTATATCCCTCGCTCTGTGAGCTCGGGATAATTTTTTAATCAATACAGGAGGACATACCACATGCCAACAGCACTTAGACCAGACCGCCATAAGCAAATGAGGGGCCAATGACAATGCTAGGTATAGCTATGTGCATAGGTGCCAATTGATGAGAGACAAGACGAAGGTTGTAATCGCGAAAGCCACTAGACCCATTAGTGCTAGATTGGCGATATTTGTCTTTGGTGGTCTGTAGAGACCTGGTTGGAGGTATCCGGCGATAGGAGGAAAGCGGGCACTGTCGCCGGCGTTGACGTGGGCAAGAGAATTTCCATCATATTCCCAGCGAGATGAATGTCCCTGATGATTGTGGGCAGAAGCGTTGCCGTTCGCGCGGTTTTGGCTGTAACCGTTTACAGGAGCAGCTTTCTCGATATTGTCTAATGTGCTAGCGGAAGAACTGCCATTTGAACTCCAGTCGATGCCATAATAAAGAATTCAACCTAGGAAATTTGGGAGAGACTAAGAATAAGAAGTAAAGAAAGGAAAACTTGTGGTTTTAGGAGAAGGAGGCTCTCATTAGGAGCACCAGATGACGTCCAAAGCAAGGGGCCGAAAGAGAACTCCCCATGATCCACGACGCCAGAAGCACTTGCCGAAAAGCTCGCTGGATCGTGGTCTGCAGTACTGTTTGGTGCTATTGGTCTTCATTTGGATTCGATTGTGTTTAACACACATGACATCAATGCTGCTGTTGAGCATTTGATACGAGAGGTCGACGTCGTGAAGCAATTCAAACGGCGCTAGAGTAGCGGAGAAGGCTACGTAGAACTTTCTCCACTGGGGAAGCATCTGCGAAAGCCCGGAGCTCTCGTTGAGCGCCAATGATTTTGGAACGACTTATTCTTTTCCGGATGCGGTATTCTGGAGCTTTGCGCGATTCGAGATGCCTTGAGTGAATGTATCTCGGACTCTTACCTTGAGCTCTGTGTCAAGCTCACAAATTCCAGATAGAACTAGCGCCAGTGGTACATCGGAGAACGCAAACGGTGCGCACGAATGTTTCGAACACAAAAATCTCACTTCAACATGAGCTAAGGATAGTTCGAGAAGGGCGGTGCGGCTGAAATTGATTTGTGGAAACTGGAATGTGGAGATGAGGGTCCCCTGCTGACTCAGTGTTCTCTACCCACCTAGTGCATCACCATACCATGATGCACATTCGGATCTCTAGATCGTCTCAATCAAATCCAACCCACTTCGAAGCCTTTGGTCAAATTCCGATTTTTGTCGGACATCCGCAGCACATACTCGAGAACACGTCGCGGCAGATCAGACTTCAATGGCTTACGCACATGCAACGTGCTTGGACATTGGCTCTAACAGGTCTGTTGGGCCAATATTTCCACGATTTCGAGAGCTACCGATAGAGTTGAGGCAGGCAATATGGCGGATGGCAATGCCCTATCGGATTGTCCACATCTACGAGCGGCCAGTAAAAGTCCCAAAAACCAAGGAGTCATCTTCTGAAGAACTGCTGGCGCAGGAACAACGAAGACAGGGAGGGATATTGGTCGAGCAGGCGATATGGCCATGGCAATGTCAACGAGGTAGGAAATCAGAGCGTTGGAAACCAATGCTTGCCCCGCTGCAGCACCTTCACGAAGAGGACTTTGATTTTGAACAGAAAGGGCAATCTGGAGACGAAGCTGATCAAGGCCATTTTCTGCAAGTACCACGGCGGGATCCAAGGCGGGATTCAAGGCGATGGGGTATCGATTCCGACGCGAAGGCACCAGCAATTATACTAGCTTGCCGAGAAGCTTTCCAGGTGTGCAATTACGTTCGATCATTCGCGGGCAAAGGGACAATTGCCCAAACTTATTTCAATCCTGACTTTGACACCCTGTTCTTCTCCGAGGAATCTGCTGCCTCATTGAGCCGGGAAAACGACCGCACTTGGGATAAAGCTTACAGCAGAATTAACTGGTTTATTCAACAATTGGGCTCTACAGGTCAGCTGGGATCAGTGCGTTATCTGGGACTCACGATCGCGGGAATCAGCACATGGAAATGGCTCGAGGAGTGGCTAGCCACCATACTAGGGGTTTTCGGCAACGTCGAAACTCTCTATCTGGTCATTGATGACTGGCCTGTGGGTAATGGCAAGCCGTGGATTTCCAGACACCGGGCAGGCATGTGCATGGCGGCTCCAATCAATGTGAACAGAGCTTTGGAAGCCTTCACCAGTCCCAACCCAGATTTGGTAGATTGGTACCAACTAGGTTCAAACATGACTTGCTCCGGGATCGATATGGAGCGGTTCGAGGTGGTCAGGTTGGAACGAATTGAGCACGGAGTTCGTCCTTGGAAGCTACCTCGTATTGAGACGAAATACATTGTCTACAGGGATATGAAAATAAAACTCGCACAGGCAGAGAGAGCATACAAACAAAAGATCGCCCAAGGACAGACCTCGAAAGCATGATCGAAGCTACTAGCAGGACACTAGGTACTGATGGCATACATATAGCTCCAGAGCAATGATTACGTGTAATCATTCGCTCCGTTCTTTAAATCCGATTTCTCTAGTCCTCACATTCGCCGCTCAAGGAGGAATGTCACTTTCGCGAAGTGCAACCCTCGGGTTTGGAAAGTGAGCTGCTTTCGAAGGTCAGATAAGTCAGGCATTTATGTCAAACTGTTGATTCAAGCCTCTTCAGGCTATTGTTTGCGTATACTTTCATGTATGTCTTTTCACTGCAGGGTCACAATCAGATGAGCAGGTTGACATTGCGCAAAAAGAGCCCGATAGCATCCATTCAGTCTGTCTATGCAACCATTTCAAAGCACCATCATAAAATCGGGATCCCTATCATCCGCCGACCCTATAAACTCATCGTACTTCCCATTCTTCTTATCCCTGTTCACTTTCTGACAATACAGCACATTCAACAGCACCATGAACCAACTCATCACCAACAATCCGAGTACAACCGTATGCCCTTTATGATACTGTGGCTTGTCCTGGTTGGGATAAATGAATGTGGCTACAAAACCTCCACTGTTCGCAATCATCAACTGCAGTGCGGTTGTTGTTGCCCTTTTGTAATGTCCAGCTGAGTTGTTGGAGTTCCAGACCAGAACGCAGGGCACAGAGGCATACATCCCCGTTGCCATCAGGAACGTCATTCCATACTTGACTTTCGGATGAGCAACGGAAATATTGGCAATAACAGCGTATCCAATAATTGCAGGTATGAGAACGAACAGCATGATCACGCCTCTCAACTTGAGACGATCAGAGATCACAGCGATTATGACCGTTATGACTGAGGCGACAGCGTACGGAATCACAGACCAAAGCTGGGCTTCGTTGGCCGTATATCCTAGTTCGACAATGATAGTGGGGAGGAAGAGACCAAAGGAGTAAAGACCGGCTAGGATGCCGAAGTAAGCGAGTGCTGAAAGCCAGGTTGAGATGCTGAAGATACCGCGTCGGACTTCTGACCACCGAAATGCTTCGTGATGGTGCTCGCTTCCATCTTCTGCGAGGCGAGAGGGCATATCTAAGTGTAGTCTCGAGCGAGCATAGATCTGCTCGTTCTCCTTCAAGAACGGAGCTGTTTCAACGTTGTTTGGGAGAAGAAAGTACGCAACGATCCCAATCGCTACTGTCTTTCATTCCCATCAGCTCAATTTCCTGTCGTCAAAGAGGTGAAAGGACATACCAACAAGCCCTCAATAATGAAAATCCAACTCCACTCTGCCTGCTTCCCCCTCTTCCCAATACTCGTCAACCCTCTAGCCAAAAGTCCCCCAAACGCACCACTCAAACTAGCCGCCGTATAAAAAAGTCCCAATCTCAAGGCCATCTCACCTCTCGTATACATTCCGGACAGATAGAGAACCATGCCAGGCAGGAGACCGCCTTCACAGATTCCGAGAATGGCGCGCACAGCCATGAATTGGCTGTAGTTGCGTACGAAGCCCAGACACATGGTTACGATGCCCCAGAGGATGGTGAGGACTGGGAGCCATATTTTGGGAGAGAGTTTTCGGAGGACGAGATTTGAGGGTATCTCGCTGTTGGAAATCAGTATAGGATCGATAATGCCAAGCTGTCACGAGGCTTGGCATATGGGGATTGTGGAGAAAGGTACCTGATGATGTATGTAGCGTAGAAGACAGCGAGTCCGGTGTCGTATTGGTGGTCGGTCATTTTGAGAGAGGCTTCGAGACCATATGTTTTGGCGTTGCCGACGTTAGTTCGATCGAGGAATGAGCAGAGGAAGAGGAGGGCGAGGATGGGGAGGATTCTAGACAATCCCTCGTCAGCATTTATTGGAGATTCGTCAAACATTGGGGTTGGGATTAAAGATCGAGACATACCTAATGTCCAGCTTCAAGAGGATCTTCCTCGTCAGGGCTGCATTTTCTGCGGAGTGGTCTGCAGTGACAGGTTTCTTCTCTGCAATATCTTCCATGAATTTCTCTTCTGGCATCTCATCACGTTTCTCAAGTTCTGCCATGTTTGCGATCGATTCAAAGAATCAATTAAATTCAAAATAAGAAGACTGCACACAAGCAAACAGCAGCAACGAGACAAAAACCAACACACAGATATCTGGGGAAAACCTGGGGACGGCCCTCTTATCTGTTCCCCTTCTCTTCCCTGTCCGCACTATAACCTTCGTGCCCCTCACCCTCGTACAGACCATGTCGTGTAAGCGTCCCAGCAGCAAGCAAACACAAGTTTATTTCCCTTCGTGGCACATCGTACCAGGGTTTTCTAATCCTCAACTGTGCACCCAAGACGGGGATACGTGCATCCACCAAATCACCAGCTTCGCATTCCAAGACTCGGTCAGCGCTGCCTTTTTAGGTTCGCGGTGCAATGTGAGCGCGGGGTCAGGGGATCAGATTCGGGGATTGATTTTTGACCGAGCGGCGCCGCTGATTTTGGTGGGAGGCGGGCGGGACGGATAAATTGCCGACGGCGTTTTGGCGTGCCGATGTTCGCTGCGGATGGACTGACCTCTATGTGTTTTTATATCTTCTCAAGCTCGCATTTTGCTTATTTAAAATCGCGATTTTTAATTCTGTGACCAATTGAGGGGAATAGGACAGAGTGAGAAAAGGAGAAGAGAAGAAGGAAAGAGGATAGCACGATGTCTAAACTCTCGGCGTCCCTGAAAGCGCTCATCGCAGCTCCGTATGCGCGACCAAATACTTTACCTGCATCACCACATGCTCGGAGCGTATATGACGCTCTGAGAACAGAAGCTCAGGGGAAGAATGTTGGGATACCGGCTTGGTTAAGTTTATCTGTATGTTGGTTCCAGAATACCCTCATCCCATCCCAAGCCCTGATTCTGGATGAGATTGGTGTTTGAAAGAGCAGGGGCTGATGAGAAAATAGACAGCAGCAACGATGACGATGAATTCTCCAGAAGGATTGAAACAATTATATGAGCTAGCAACAGACGAGTCGAAGGATACAGCGCAGAGTGTGCAGACAGCGGAGTTGATGAGAGAGGTGGGGTTGAAATGCATTGGTTTCAACGGCGTATGTTTACCCTCCTCAAGTCCTCTCATCCCATACTCTCTCGCCTCCTCCATTATCATCCAAAACCCCAACCCTAATAAACTTCGCAGGTCCCCCGAACAATCAATTGCCTCGGCGCCTTCCGCTCCAGCCTCCCCTCCTCAATTGTCTCCTCATTATCCACAAACCCAACCCGAAAATCCTCTCCCCAAAACATAAACGATATTCTAAATCGCGGCCAAGCACTCTGGTCATCGATCTACCGCCCTTTTGATGACAAACTCTTCTCCAAACTCGCCGACTCACATCCAGACCTCCCCGTCTTCATCGTAAACCACGAATATGGCGCCCTGTTCTCCGACCCGCCTTCCCCCCACAAACCTGGGACCAAAGTCGGACGAGTCTTAACTTCAATTGTTGCGGTGGCGTGTTTGAGAGCGCAGACGGGGGTGGGGCCACAGGTTACGAGTCATGTTTTTGGGTTGAGGAAGGCGTTTGAGGATGGGAGTTGGAAGGCGGAGGGAGAGGAGGAGGTTGAGGGAGGCGAGTGGTTGGCGGGCGAGGAGGGGAATCAGTGGCTGCTGCAGGCGGTGGATAGGATTGTTGAGGCGTTAGGGGAGGGGCGGGGGACTAGTTTTGCGCCCGGGATGGAGGGTGTGAAGTCAAAGTTGTAGATGGATAGATGCGAGTTTAGAAAGATGGATTTTGTAAATAAATAGTATGTATATAGTATATATAACAATTGCATAGCCCAGCTATGTATCTGAATGTGATTGCGGCTTTTATATACGACATGGGGGAACTGCAGAATGATTGGGAGAGGGACAATAGACAAACTTGATGGTAGAATGCAAAAGGTTTTATAGATATGTACAATACAGTATATATATATATGACAATGACATGATGCAGCGCCATGCACTTGAAAAGAAGAAATCTAGATATAGTATCAAATGGCCTATTCCATAGACTTCACATCGTCCGCAACCTTGAACTTTGCACCCGTCTTACTCTTCACCTCTTCAATATCCACTCCTGGCGCTAACTCGGTCAACGTCAACCCCCCGTTCACTCTATCAACCTCAAAGACACACTATCAAACATTAGTATTCCTTTCCTCACCTCTCAATCTCAGGAATCACTCACCAAATCCGTAATAATGGTACTTACACACCTCGCCCCCGTCAACGGCAACTCGCAGCTCTCCACGATCTTTGGACTCCCATCCTTCGCCACATGATCCGTCGCCACCACAATCTTCGTCTGATCCGGATTTCCTACTAGATCCATTGCCCCTCCCATTCCCTTAAAGACCTTTCCAGGGATCATGAAATTAGCGAGGTCGCCGTTAGCAGAGACTTGAAGGGCACCTAGGACGGAGACGTCGATGTGCCCGCCGCGGATCATGGCGAAGGATTCCGCGGAGTCGAAGGTTGAGGCGCCTGGGATGAGGGTTACGGTTTCTTTGCCGGCGTTGATGATATCGCTATTTATTTTTAGTTACTGTTGTGATAGAGATTGAAGCGGGATGAAAAGCGGAGGGGAGAGAGGAGGACTTACGCATCGATCTCTTCCTCAGTAGGATAAGGTCCCATTCCCAACAATCCATTCTCGCTCTGAATCCAAACCTTGGTCTTTGGATCTAAGAAGCTTGGTGCGAGAGTCGGTATTCCAACACCGAGATTGACATAATAACCATTTTTCAACTCCTTGCTTGTTCGCTTTGCGATACGCTCTCGTCTAAGTTGGGACTCTGATTTCTTGCCATCACTTTTGCCCTCGACTTCCTTGAGTTTTCGGATCTCGATCACTTTCTCAACGGTGGCGGGGACGATACGGTCGACGTAGATTCCTTGGAGGTGCACGTTATCGGGGTGGATGGAGCCGACTGGGACGATGTTCTCGGCTTCGACGATGGTAATTTTCGCGGCTTTGGCCATGATTTGGCCGAATGCCTTAGTTGCGTATCTATTCACATTAGAGACGACGAATAGAAGTAGGGTCGCACTTACCGGAATTGGCAGTTTCCTTCCTCGTCCACTTTGTATGCTCGCAGGATGGCGACATCACCCTTGATAGCTTGTTCCATGTTGTAGGTCTTGCCATCAAATATTCTTGTTTCTCGAGGTCTTCCAGCTTCCAGGACAGTTGACTTGCCAGTGCCCTTGTCGACAGGCCCGAGTCGGACGGGAATATCTCCAGTTTGCAATAACGTGTCTGCAGTTAAATCAGTAAAGAATACATATACCACACATCATATCGTTTGACTTACTAACGCCAGTGGGAGTGAAGAAGGCAGGAATACCCGCACCACCAGCACGTATCCTCTCTGCAATAGTCCCCTGAGGACACAACTCAATCGCAACCTCACCATTCAAGTACTTCTTTTCCAAGAACTTATTCGCGCCCAAGAAACTCAATATCAATCTCTCAATCTGTCCCGATGCGACGAGGGGTGAAAGTCCTCCACCACCAGCTGCACCAGCATTATTCGATACAGCAGTGAGATTATTCAAGCCATCTTTCCCTCTTCGCTCAATTGCTGTAATGATCGTCTCTGGAACACAGATTGATGGTCAGCCACACCGCAATTCCTAAAAATTGGGATAGCATACCAGCAGTACCACAAAGTCCAAAGCCCGCACTCAGAATCGTAGCTCCGCTCTTCAAATCTTTAATAGCCTGATCAGCATCCTTAAACACCTTCGATTGCCCTCTCACAATCTTTGGCGCTGGATCCCTTTTTGCGCCAACATTGGCTTTCTGGACTTCGAATCGTGAACATGTCGTGTGCAACTGCCGCGCTCGCGGGATGAATGGTCTAGAGTAGGGTATGAGAGAGGTAGTGCAGCGTGAGCTTGCTGCTATGCAGGCTGCGGATATCCTTCTCGTTGCCATTGTGAGAGAACCGAGTAGATAATTGAGTGTGTAGGCGAGGTATGAGAGAAAAGAAAAGAGAGTATATTTTGAAGTCGTCGATGACGATCATAGTCAATCAATGCTCCAGTGCAGTGCCGTTCTGGCGGGCATTCTTTTGTAGCCGATGCACGAATTGCCGAGGAAGACAGGGATCTTGAAATCGTTCGGCTTTTTCTTTAGCCGCCGTTGAGTTCACATGAATGCTTGCGTCAGTGGCTCGTGGACAGGATGCAGCGGTGATATTTCTGGCGCCGGAGAGGACTGCGTACGCTTTGGAGATACTTCGAAATTGAACTTATACTCCGAGTTCTTGTATAAACATTGAAACAGGTTGAGATTGTTAAGTATTGTACACATGATCTAAATATGGCAAAGGCACAGCAACCGTTCTGGCTGGGGTGAGTGGAATATATGCCAGAGTGCGAGACATCACGCTGAACCTAGCGATAGAGGCGCATCTGCCTCAATGGCAGCCTGTTTTAGTAAGTCCAGGTGGTATGGTAGGTGAAGTCTGCTGACATTGCCGAAGCACATCCTCTTGATCGTACAAAATAGTAGGTGCCTCGCGGAAAATGGATATGTTCAATGAAGATTGACAATTGAAAGTTGCATGCAAGTCCTTGCTTCGAAACAGCCTATGCTGAAGGCGATGCATACATTCGCTATTCGTGATGGTCCGTCTGGTATCCTAAAACCCAATGGCAGAAACTGACATAGCGCAGGCATCCACTCACTCTGGTCTGGCCTCTCAGCATCCATTCTCCGACAGACAACATATTCCACGGCACGATTTGCACTGTACGATGTGCTCGCACGCCAGACGCAGCAGAGAACAGGTGGCAAGCTTTCAGCAACAGAGACGATCGCTTGTGCTGGGCTTGCGGGAGGTCTGGCAGGAATGATTGGAAACCCTACAGAGGTTCGACAGTTACTTTAATATTCAAATTAAATGGCTGACATGAGTAGGTCGTCTTAGTGCGAATGTGTTCAGACGGGGTGAAGGATGCCAAACAAAAATATCGATATCCGAACGCTCTCGCCGGTTTGGTGAGAATTGGCAGAGAGGAAGGTTTGGGTGCTTTCACAAAAGGACTAGGACCAAATATTGTGAGGAGTATCTTGATGAGTAAGTGATCCTCCTAGTGGCGAATCGGTTTCACTAACATTAGTAGACGTGTCGCAGATAGCGGTGTAAGTTTTAAGCAGCTGTACACTCAGGATGTACTGATCCGGTGTAGATATACCTCGGCGAAACGCCAACTCCTCTCAAACAAGATTGTACAACTCTCCGACGGAGTTCCGATACATATCGCGGCTTCATTGATTGCTGGCACGGTCGCGACTACTGTTTGTGCGCCAGCCGACGTGTTGAAGAGCAGATTGCAGAATGCCGCTTCGGCAAAAGGAGAGACTCCGGTAGGAAGAGCGTTGACTGAGTAGACAATATAGCTGATTAAAATAGGGGCTTTTGAAAATTGCGGTGACCTCACTGAAGAACGAAGGTCCGGGGTTTCTGATGAGAGGCTGGACTCCAGCGTGGCTCAGACTAGCGTAGGTTGGACTACCCTGATGGAGATTGAAGGACTGACGAGGACAGTCCGAACACGGTGCTCATGTTCATCTTCATGGAACAACTACAACGACTTTTTGCAGCAAAGAATACACTGTGATATGGACCATGGTCAGCTCAGACAGAAGACTTATAGAAAGAAAAATAAGTGAGAAGTAGATGATTTTGAGGCAATTGAAGCGCAGGATGTAGTGATTTTGGAGGTCTACGTTTGCCAATTCTTCTCGATCAGAATATAGCATTTTGCATTTTAATGAGCGATTGGGCGTTCTTTGGGACTTGTATTGCGTGCGTACGAAGACTAAGCAAAAAGAAAGAAAGAAAAAGGAATTGTCCGACCTGTCGCGAGAATTTCGTTCGCTATCACGCGCAGCAGGTTTCGAAATCCATCACAGTTGAAACTCGGAACTTCCGGGCCCCTCTGCATCTCCGACAAGGATTAGAAGTATGAGGGGAAATATATTAAAGAGTCCAAGTCTCTGGACGAAAGATGTAAGCTCTTGATGTGCAGTAGATTTGAGGAGGTTTAAAGAATTTTGAAGCACCTGCGCCACAAGCCACACTGCGGGGTCGATCACGTGGTCCTAAATCGCCATGTTGGTTTTGGATGCACGTCGACCTGCATCTGCCCTTCGTGTTCATCCGGCCCGAGTTCCAGTCAGTGTCTCCTGATAGAATGATTCCATAAATCTGCTGTGCTTCCTCTCTTTTATCTATGATCCCTTCAACTAGTCCTATTCCTTGGCCGCAATGGGAGCATCTTCAAAACGCGTCTCGGCATTGTTGACATGGAAGACCGGTCTCCATCCAACTCCAGTACGGCGGAGAAGGGCGAAAGCCAGAAGCAAGCAGCCTGCTTGAATTGCAGACGAAGCAAAACTCGATGCTTGCGCAATGCTGGCGATGTGAAGTGCAAGAAATGTTCTCAAGCACAGGCCGAATGCATAATTCCCGATTACCGTGTAGGGCGTAAGAAAGGAATCAAGAAGTATATGCTTCAGGGCCATTCATAAGAGCATGTGTTAACTTCAATTAGCAAGCGTGATGGACTAGAGAAAGCAGTTTATCGTATAGAGCAGGCCATCAAAAAATCCAGGACGCAGAGTAGCCAGTCTGAGGAGGATCGAAACACTTTTCATCTGCAAAGTCTGCTGAGCGAAGCGCAGGGCTTGATGCCTCAGAAATCATCTACTGCACAGGCAGAGCCATCCAGAGATGGAGTCCATCTGCAAGATCAGCCTCGCTCAAATGGACAGCTAGTTCCTGAGGCAGGTCGGGATGGCTCGGCTGAAGAGCAATTTGCTGTTGATGATGCCGAGAATCCTTTGCAACTGCTGGCAAGGGCATCAGACCTCTCCGCTGCCCCAGCTCAGGCTTATCCAAACAACTTTATCTTGCACCAGCGTTCATCACGTGCTGTCAACGATCATGAACTCCAGAACTTCTTTGGACCATTTCGTCCAAGTCTTGACGTTGGGCCTGACATTGATCCAATTGACATGGGACTGGTTACCGAGGAGGAAGCTGGTGCGCTATTTGTATTGTAAGAATACTTGTATCCTTCTCTTTTGGGCACAGAATTGACAAACCAAGCTTTTATGAGAATCTCTCGCATACTCGGTGGGGTCTCGATCCCCTATTGCATACACCAGAGTTCGTCCGGAAGCAGTCTTGCTTTCTCTTCACGTCAATTATGGCCGCATCTGCACTTTTCCTGCCGACTGCTGCAGCAATCTCGAAAAGACTTTCATCTCACTGCAGACACCTTGCCCAATCCCTCATGATCAATAGGCAACGCTCTCCGGAGATTGTTCTAGGGTTCATGGTAAACGTTCCTTGGATGGCACCTGGAAAGCACTGGTCTGACGATGAGACTTGCTCTTATATGGGAGCTGCTCTAACGATTGCGATCGACATTTCACTCAATAAGTTGATCGTCCCCTCTCCGAGTCCATCCCTGGCAACCATTCATGAACGTCGTCCTCCATCAGATTATATCACGGCAAGGAAGGCATTAGATTTAGATGGCTTCCACGATGTAGAACCGATGTCTGATCTCGGTAAGCGCTTGCTTCGGCGCCGAGAGAGGATCTGGTTGGCTTTGTTCGTGCTTGACAGAGGGTAAGCCACACCTTGCATTTTTCTCGTCTATGTACTAACCCCTCTAGTGTCTGTCTAGCAAGAGGCAGGGGCTTTACTGTTCCTTTGACGCCCATCATTGAGCACTGCGATAAGTGGCATCAGTCCGATATTGCTGACATTTGGGACGGCTCTTTGGTCTCTTCAGCGATGTTGAGAAGAGATCTTGTAAGTGATAGGTCTCTACCCAACAGACAGCAACTGATTTTAATCAAAGGAGACCTTAATCTCAGATGTCAAGAGAACATGCGACGGCAATGGCATTCGTACAATGAATGGGAATGGCATAGCTCAGTCGTGAGTTTCAAAAAAACATATCGTCGAACTTGCACTAATTATCGTCAGACTTCAGCATATGATTGATGGCTTCTTCACTAATTGGTACTCTACGTGGACATTCGCAACTGGTGGAACGAAAGGTTTGGGCTTCGACAACCCTTTTATTTGGTTCATGCTAACCTGGCTTCTAGACAATTCAATTCCACCATATGTCGAGATCCTTGTTACTCACGGGCGCCTTTCCATATACAGCAGTGTAATCAATCATCCAACAGCGCCCGTCGAGGTCAAACGGTTCTTTCGAGCTGCAGGTCTCTCATCTGCACTCAATGTCATGCGAGCGGCGGTTCAGGGCGAAAACAGGTTGAAGTCAATGCCGAACAACACTGCCATTATGATCTCGTTCGCCGCTTGTTTCGCTTTCTATCTCAGCACAATGGGCTCAACCGGAAATATGAGTCTAGCACCTTCCATTCAGAAATTGATTGAAGAGTGTGCAGATGTGCTGGAACGAATTGGGTCTAATCCCCCACATCGAAATGGAACCTCGGCTCTGTACGGAAGACATCTTCGAGAAGTTGTGGGTTTTTCACCAAGTAGATCAGATACGTTAAGCCAACCAAGGCAAAACCAGGCTTCATTCCCGATACATCAAAATGTTCCCATCCAACCTCAAATGCAGGCCTATCAAGACCAGGCCAATTTTGCGCCAATGCAAATGTCGGAACTTCTACAGTTCTCGGCAATGTCTGACGACCAGATCAACGAGGCAATCAACAACGCCGGCGAAGAGCTGGAAATGTATCTTCCCAACTTCCAAATGGATGACCGTTTGGATTGGCTTGATTGGTTCAATATGGATGTTAGTATGAACAGTTGACTGTGATCATTGCAACGGTCTTTCTAGAACCAACTACTTTCATCCAACATTCATCCAACACCCTTGCCATTTGCGGGGAAGCCTGTATGCAGGCATCTCCAAGTTTTCGGAATTACTGGCAATACTTATGCAATCATTTCGGGACGATCATAACAGCCGAGCATGGGTTTATAATTATTCCTTAAGTGCGCAGAATATCTACGTGGAAAGCCCCACATGATGAGTTTGGACCTTCAATCGTGTCTTCTGCACCTCACGGCCACGACACTCTGTTGTTATCAACTTGGTTGAAAATCTTCAACACGTTGAAAATGCAGCTATCATGGGCGGTCATTGTTCCGGTCATTCAAATGGTAGTGGCAGTGCCAGACCTGTCTGCAAGGCAGTCCGGCACTGCGATCACAGTCGATGTCAGCAAGAAGTATCAAACGATGGACGGTTTCGGCTTTTCAGAGGCCTTTCAAAGGGCTAACGTGATTGTCAAATTGCCAGAGAAGCAGCAGAAAGAAGTTCTTGATATTCTTTTCGACGCAACATCCGGGGCAGGAATGACAATCCTACGTATCGGCATTGGGTCATCGCCAGACTCGAGCAGCGATCATATGAATACCATCGAACCCAAGAACCCCGGTTCACCTAGCGCGACGCCGAATTACGTTTGGGATGGAAAAGATAGCGGGCAGTTATTTGTTGCACAGCAGGCATACGATCGCGGCGTAAGGACTTTCTATGCTGACGCCTGTAGGCTTATTCTCATACTAATTTGCTAAAAAAAAAATTCTATGAGAGATCCGGAGCTTGGGAGCTGTTTCTGGGGCGGCATGCCTGTTTGTCAGCTCTTGAGACAACTCCCAATCTCCGGAGCTCTCTAAGAATTTTTAGGATTTTACAGTGCTAATTTGTTTGGCAGGGAGTGCACCGGGGTTTATGAAGACAAATGGCAACGAGAATAATGGGGGGTCGCTGTGTGGCGTCAGTGGAGCGAAATGCTCAAGTGGAGACTGGAAACAATCGTATGCCGACTACCTCTGCCAATATGTCAAATATTACAAAGAAGCAGGCATAGAGATCACACATCTGGGCTTCTTGAATGAGCCAGAATTTAGGTGTGGCACACTTCCAGTGTTTCAGTAGCCTTTTTCTAACGTTCAAATAGTGCAAGCTATGCAGGCATGCTCTCGTCCGGCACCCAAGCAGCGGACTTCATCAAAGTCCTTGCTCCGACCATCCGCACTGCAAATCTCAGCACTGGTATTGCCTGCTGCGACAGCGAGGGTTGGTCAAACCAGGTATCAATGACCTCTCAAATAAAGGCTGCAGGCGCAGAATCTGTCCTCTCGATCATCACTTCGCACTCATACACCAGCTCGCCAGGCTCACCCATCAGCACTAGTAAACGAGTCTGGCAGACTGAGAATGCAGATCTTCAAGGAGCGTGGCAATCCGCATGGTACAGCAGCGGCGGGGCAGGAGAGGGCATGCATTGGGCAAGCTTGATTCATACAGCTGTGGTGAATGCAAATTGCAGCGCGTACCTGTACTGGGTTGGCGTGCAGACTGGGAGCACAAATTCCAAAATGATACGAGTGGATGGGACTTCTTATACTGTGAGCAAGAGGGTTTGGGCATTCGCTCAATGGTCAAGAGGTGCGAGACCAGGAAGTGTCAGAGTCGGTATCTCTGGTGGAGGAACCGGATTACAGACCAGTGCATACTTAAGGGAGGACGGGACTCTCGCCATCCTAATCATCAATACCGGGACGGGTACTGCGAGTATAAACATCAGCACGAGTGGCGGCTTCACTGCCACTACGACGAAGGCGTGGATCACCGACAATACACATGATTATAACGAAACGACTGCCACGATCTCGGGAGGAGCTGTCAGTGGAAGTGTTCCTGGAAGGTCGATGGTCACATTTGTGCTGGAGAAGTAATCAAATAATCATCGTTTTGAATTTACGAGATTATGAATTATTTTTGCTTTACGCCGTTGGCCATGATCTACTTCAGAGTCCTTCAGGGACGGGTTTCCTCCATTCGAATCTGTCCACTTTCGAAGCCGAGCCTTGTAGAGATCGATCAAAGCGGGACATTTCAAATCGCATGGGTAGGAGCAAGTGCTCTAGACCTCTTGCCGCCATCTAGGAGGAGCAGTTCTGTCGTCATTTCATCGCCATTTCTGATCGCTATGTGCAAGCAGGTCCCATCCAAGTGATAGAACGCGTTGGTATTCGCTCCCTTCTCGATCAAAATGCGAGCAATGTCACTCTTACAAGCTGTCAGTTGAATATCACGTGACGCCTACCATGGTACGGCTAGGCAGTTTCATTTCAGGTTTCAGTTCAGAGGGCACCGTAATTCATTCCCCTAATATAT
>QYAJ01000188.1:0-74096 GCA_003988865.1 Phialocephala sp. D728 | reverse complement strand
AATGATGTTTTACTCCAAATATTTGCATAAAGCGGCATTGGATGGGGGTGTGGGTCTCCGACCCTCAAGGGTGCGATTATTTATCCAAAAGACCAAGTAGAGTCACGTCGACGCACAAATACAGGACGAGGGATGGCACCAATACTCTCATCCCCATGACCAACCTCCCATATACTGTTAGCAACTAACATGACGCCGAAAGTTCAAACAGACCGCCTATCTTGCAGTTTCACCACTTGGCTTACCTTATCCACTATTATATTCGTCGATCCATCCATCTCTCTATAGAGTCTAGACTTTCATGTGACAAATCTATCCCGCTTCAACGTTCACTTTTCTCGCAACTCTTAAACTCCAAACTTAGTTGAGCCTCACTAGCACTCGCATTCTAGAAAATTCCATGATCCCAAATCAAGACCTCACGCCACCTCTATCCCCCACCTCTCGTGTCACAGTCTGAAACCTCCAGAATTAGGAGTCCCGGACGCTTGCCAGACTCTAGCCACCGCTTTCTTGACATTGTCCCAAACACTTCATCCCACTTCCAATAACCCCACTTCACATCACACCTTGACCTCACGCCCGCCTTTCAAGTGTTTCTGCCTTTTTCTAAGCATACAGGCTAAGACGACACCCTACACTCTCTTTAATTTATACAAATCCTATCTCGAGTCTTGATGATTAGATAAGAAGAGAATTCGTTTCACGCCCCAAAAGTCGCTTCTACATCTCCACTCTCGTAGAAAATATCATACTCCTAGCTTCTTATTCCACTTCTTACTGAACAACCCCTCCAGACCTCGAGCCCGATGCACAGATATTTCGATGCCAAGTCTCCTGTCCTCAGTCGCCTCTCCAGGGACCAGGGACCAAGGACCTCGAATACTCTGAACTCTGAAGCTCCAGCGGCCAGTTCCAACTGGCTTCACTTTACGATATTTTCTTACCAGCGTCTGGATCTAGAACTGGTGCTGGAGCTGAAATGGGCTGATTTTCAGAAGCTGCTGAAAGCAGATGTTGTTCGTACTTAAGGTTGGCAACCAAAGCTTAGAGCCTAGCCCCGCTCACGACCCAGGCCTCTCCCGCTCTCTCTCCGACTCGCCCGGCACCACCACGGCCCTTTCCTCCCTTCTCAGCAACAAGTCCCTCCTATCGCACCATCTCACCAACCAATCGCATACCTCTCTCACTGTAAACACAAAAAGCCAAGCAATTGTGAGTCGTGCCGTCTATCCCCAATCTCCGATCGCATGATAACTCCACAATTCCACCATTTCACATCCTTCTAGAATCACATCTCAAGCCTCACCCCTCTTTCGATTGATATCACCCCATTCCACTGCGTGGCTTGAAACTGTCGAGGTTCGAACCTAGTACCAGACCAATTAACCACCACGATGTCCTTAACCCCACAAAGCCAAGACCAGAAGGAATCCAATCAATCCAATAGATCCATTCACAGCTGTCAGAACCCAGCCACACACAAAAGCAAAAAGCAAAAAAGCAAAAAGCAATTATTGGGACAGTAAGCTTCAAGCCTCAAGCGTCGATCCCGATCTCGATCAACGTGGCTCGCTTCAGGCTACTCGCTACCCGCTTCCCCAAGCCTCACGATAATCTGGAAATCTAATTGCGGACCGGGAAAGCCGTGGCTTCCCTGCAGGCACTCGATACTGTGGTTTTGGCTTCTCGACTCCGTCAAATGGCACAGAGTGGGAAACGAAATGAAACAGCAACTCATCGAAACAGGGAGTAGGCCTTCAATCGAAGATGCAATGAGAAAAGGGATGAGAAAGGTGAGCAGGATGGAAGTAAATTGAAAACGGGCAAATAAGGTTCATTAACACTATATGATACTCTCTACTCCAACTCGATCCGATGGCAATCAGAAGCAGAAACGGCTGAACAGCAAAGAGTCAAAGAAGCCAGCCATCACCAAGACAAGGACCTGACGCCGGAACTCCACCACAAGCAATAACAAAAGAGCAGAACATAACTCATACAGGCTCCTCCTCTATCAGCATCCTCAATTCAGCTCCCGCATTATCGGACTCAGGTAATGTACTATGCTTGACCATTCGTCGTAATCCTGGGACTTCTTCTCCTCCCTGTACTTTGAACTTGTACCAACGCAGTAACACTCGGATTAACGTTCTCTCTTCCCTCCAAAGCAACAACACTCTTCTTATGCTTCAACACTGGCAACTTCCCTCCTGCCGCAGAAATACTTCTTTTAAAGCTCGGTATTTGCGTCCCGGTCATTTCAGTATCTCCTCCGTTTGAGCCCGTGTTCGCATTTGAATCTACTTCCCTCAATCTAGTGCTACCACTTGTCGTAGGTCTCTGCTCGTCAAATGGTGAGGAGCGAAGAGTCGCGGGACCAAGAGAATGCGAAAAGAGACGTCGAGAGGGCTCTTCCGCGTCGTTAAATACGACTGGAACCATACAGCTCATACTTTTGCTTGGACTCTTCCTTGGACTGGGCGGTCTGCGCATTGCAGCAAGAAGATTTTCGTGCGCGTCTGTCTTTGGTAGATCTGTCGGGTAGGTGTACCGCACCTTTTGAGGAGTCTCGCCAGTAGATTGATACTCTGCGAGCGTGGTAGAGGCGATATTCTCGCGGAGTTGGGTAAGAGGTTGGCGAAGTACAGAGTCAAGAGGCAAGAGGTTCTCCTGAAGTAAAGATGTCTTGGTCAACATCTCTTCGCCAAGGTCGCGAACTCGTTCGTATGTTGAGGTGAAGTGCGAGCCGATGTTGTTGTATGAAGATTTGGCAGTGCCCGAGAGATTCTGTAAGGACAGAACGTGGCTGTCATGATGCTGAGCATTTTGAGATCGAGCACGGGTGACAAAGTCGTCGAGAGCACGCATCTGCATTTCAATATCCTTCATTTGCTCGTCCACGATGCGGACTGTCTCAGCATGAACAGATTTCGTGGTTAACTGAAGGGACGAGTTGTGCTTGTTGGCAGCCTGAGAACGAGTCAGCAATGTTTCGAGAGTAAAGAAAAACTTTTGCCTTACCACCCAGTCTTCCTTTAGTTTGCTCTTCAAAGTCTCGCGTGATCGAAGAACCTCTTCAACAAGTGTTCCTTCCTTCTCATTCCATGCATCCATGCCTTCGTTGTACTGGGTCCGAGATACTTCGAAGCTGTCTTTTGAGGCTAGAACATCTTTGCGCACCTCTTGGATCTTAGAACCTAGACGTGTCTCTTGGGCCTCGCCTTGAGTCGTGATTAGGTTGGTGATCTGTAACATGAGGTTCTGGCGGTCCGCTGCTGCTTGTTCACGTTCTTCTTGAAGAACTTCGTCTAGTCGTGTGGAGGCTGCGATATTTGATTGCATAGCAAGCTCACTGGCAGTATTCAGCTGGAGTCGCAAAGCATCTGCCTCGGCCTTTTGTGCATTGACATGCTTCAGAAGGTCTTCGAAAAGTGTTTTGAAGTCCCGGCCAAGAGAGCTGTAAGAAGTATGAAGCTACAAACATTAGTTCGAATACATGATGACTGCACGGTAATTCTTACCTGAGTATGGAAAGCGCCCAGTTCACTGATCACTTCTGCAGAAATGCGTTCTGCTGCTGCTGAAAGTCCTTGGAGCCCTTCTCCGACTCGAGTCTTGACATCTTCTCGAAGAGTCTTTATTTCTTCGAGCACGGCATCCATCTCTTCCTTAGCAGTTGCTGTTTGCTGGGAAACCTCCTTCTCAGATCTCTCAAATGCAGCTGTATTCTCCTCGAGAAACGCTTGAGTGGAAGCTAGCTTACCTAACTCACCTGCCACAAACGATTGCATTCGTTCAGAGACAGCTTCCATCAGCTCCTGTTGTTGAGAACGGAATTCATCGACTCGACTTTCAACCAAACTGGTCACTTCTGAAACTTGTGCTTGTGAGAGTCCCCAAGTATTACGATTGAGAGACTGGAGATCGGATTTCCTTTTGTTCTTCGCATGAAGCCCACTAACATCGTGAACAGTCTTGCCGAGGGTGGAAATCAATTGTCCTCCGACCTCGAAGAGCTGCTCTTCAGTGTGTTGATGCGCTCTCCTAAGCATGGCCTCTTCTGCCAAATTCTGTTTTGTATTGGTGAGAACGAACTCTGTCTGCTCAAGCACGCCCTTCGTCTCATCAAGGACTACCTTTGTGCTCTCATTGTCCTTCTTCAAAGTCATGAAGTTAGACGTTAACGAGTACAATTCCTGAACTTTGTTCCGCAGATTGATCTCCATGGTTTCAATTTTCGCTGCCTGTTCTTCGCTAAGAATCCTTCGGGACTCACTCTCCAATGTGATTTCCTCGTAATTCTCATTTGTGAGATAGACGCCATTTCGTTGTCGAGTCGCAATAAGTTCGCTCTTTAGCCTTTCGATCTCAAATGTGAATTCCTTCAATAAGGTCTTTTTGTTGATCATCTGGTTCATCTGAGGCTTGTTGCGGATATTCTTCGCTCGGAAGGCGTAATCCAGGGTGGAAATTGTCTCTTCGAGATTGCTCTTCGCAGGGGATACAGTAGCAATGATGCACGTCTTCGTCCGTCCTCCAAGTGAGTCTTGAAGAAGCCGGGTAAGTTTTGATTCTCTGTATGGGATGTGCATACTTCGATCAACAAGAGCATTGATGACACGGCCAAGGGTAAGCAAACTTCTGTTGATCAAACCTGCTTCGGCAGCTCGTTTGTTCTCAGCACCACTTCGCTGGATGTTCTCACTGCCTGCCAAATCCACAAGGTTGAGCTTTCCAGCACTGACATAATCCTCGCCATTTTCTGCAGTCCTCTTAATGTACGCGGTGACTGTGAACACTGTGTGACTTCGGCTGCTAAGATCATTGCATTTTGTCGCTGCAACTTGACGCTTGTGGCTTCCATGTTGTAGCAGTTTCACGCCCTCGGTGGCACTCTTAATGTGACATTCTTCCATGCCTTGAACAATAGTTGTCGCGTGGCCTTTGGTGTTCTTGTCATCATATATCTTCAGTTTCGCATTGTCATCTGGGGATATTAAGTCTCGAAGCTCTTCGTTGTACAGCTCGATGAAAGAGCATTTGACGGAAGATTCTGCATCGTCAATGTCGAGTTTTCGAAAAAGAGAATGTAAGACACGAGGTATTATGCCTGCTGCGTCTGAAAGCATTCCAAACGTATCATTCATGTCACCAGACATAGTATACGTCTTTCCTGTACCAGTTTGACCATACGCGAAAATTGTGCAATTGTATCCGGCGAGCATCTAGAAGCCGTTAACATCATGACCAATAACACACAGATTATAAACGTACCTCGTCCAATAACGGTGTCACAACGTCGTCGTATATCATGGCCTGGTCGGCGGCCGAGGAGAAGACCTTATCGAAGTGATATGTTTTGTTGCTGAGTGCGCTTGGTCCCATGGAAAGCTCCAGACTCTTCCCTTTCACTCCTTCTGTTGACAATACTACTCCACTATTCTCCCTGACTTCACGTTCATTACGTCCTCTGCACCGGACTACGACATTGATATTGGTTTCTTCTTCGTCATTTTCGAAATCTCGCTCCTTCCTTTTCGTTCCTCCCGCTGTTGTAGCGATTGACACGACAGATTCTGCTGGTGATATTGCGCCTGATCGATCATGTCGAGATTGAGGTGCAACTGATTGTGATCTAGCCGTCGCGGCCGAAGGTCTTGGTGGTGGACGCATGTTGTTCTTTCGTAGAGGCGCAACAGCCGGCCGTGGGAGTCCTGCCATGCGATTATAGAATGCTATTGTTGATGTGATGTTTGGTGAAGTGCGTGCAACAAATCATGCGCGTTATGTTGTGAGTCAGTCGACGTGTCGCCGAAACCTGTTGTCTTTCAAAATTCGTGTCAAACCTCCCAAATATTTCCAGTCTCTAGCGATAAAACACGGGCGCATTTGTATTCGACGATACCGATATCGAGAATTTTGTTGACGTCTTCGCAACTTCCCGCACAAAATCAAAGCGAGGTCTGGGGACGGTGTTGGCCAAGCAACGATGATGCCCCTCCAATTCGCGCGGCGGCTGTTCAGCCTGACTTCACCTCGCCTCGATACATTCGTACCGCGCAGAACAGAGGAGCAGTCTACCTCTTCTGCAAATGCAGCCAAAATGTCCTTGTTTTCAGCCCAGATCTTCCCAGGACAAGCTCTCGGGCTCATGGGTAAGTTCGACAGCTTCTGCATAGGCTTTAGCTGACAGCGTCATAGTACTGGGAGCTTCACTTCACGACATCCTCACACGACTGAAAGCCGAGCCACAACGATTTCCTAAGCTAGATTTACTATTCGAGCAGTCTGCGCCTGTTACAGAGCCAGTTATATTGGATCTGCCAACAAATGGCATCCGACTGCGGTTCGATGGACCGGAGCAACGGTTACGTTTGATCGAAGTCCTGGACTTTACCAAAAGCCACCTCACATATAAAGACAAAGATGTATTTCGACCACCGACAGTAACACAGACAGCTGCTTCCCCAGCACAAAACTTGTCAGGTCCTACATTTCGGCATATTTATAATCGGCTTCTAGGGCCGACCTTCCCTGGCGAGTATATTGAACCAGAGGGAGGAAATGAGACTGGGATAGGCCTCTATGTGCTATCGTATCCAGGCATAGCTTTCACTTTTCCACTTAACGTATCGTCATGGTCTCCAAGGAATGATTTTGTCTCACTCTTATCATCTGCCAGCAGTCAACCTGCCGTCTCGATGGCAATCTTCAAAGGAGACTCGTGGCCAGATGCACGACAGCGACTATATTTACAGACTATGGACCCTCGAGAGATCTTCACTGTGCTCATGAAGGGCCGAGAACCTGTGCCGGACGAAGTACGATTGGTCAGGATATATGGAGCAGGGCGAGTGGAGGTTGTCCGAGCAGATAGCATTCCGCCATTTTGGATCACGCTTGGTTTGACATCACCACAAGAGCTCGTGTCGATACTCGGCCCACCCGATGCTATATATCGCAAGAATGATCAACGTATGTCCATCCATAAGGCTCGGCCTCCTTCACGAACACATGGGCGAGATGCGAGTGAGGGTAGGGATGACTCGACCGACACCGATCAATCCTCGGCCCATACCGCCACAGATGACTCTGACGACGAGAATGAGGAAGGCGAGGTAGCCGGTAATGTGTCGGGAGAGTGTTTTTACAATTACTTTTATCATGGGTTCGATGTACTGCTTTCCACACCTACCAACCCGTCACAATGTCCACCATCAAAACGACCGGCCGACGATGAGACCGAGGACATTATCCCAACAAATGCGTCCAGTCGCTTAGTAGCCACCAAGATAATTATTCATGGAAATGTTCCAGGCTCATACCCATTCAACCGACATAGACGATGTCGGTGGGAGATTCAATACCTGAAACCTAAGAAAGGCCAAGCTATCAATTCTGAGTCCCCCTTTAAAGACGTGGAAAAAAGGCTACATGACGAATGGAAAAGCATTTATAAGAATGCAGAGGAAGCAAGAGCTCGTCAGCGCGGCATGGTGCTGAACCGTGACTGGGGTGATAGTCCTGGCAGCAGCTGTGAATTACTAGGCGGTTGGGAAGATAGTGTTGGAGGTAAGAGGGCAGACCCTGTTGGTACAGAAGATACCAGGGGGTTGGGGAACACAACTCTCTTTGGATTTCCAGGATTGGTGTTTGAGGTGTTAAAGAACGGAATTGTGAGCGGAGTTACGGTCTTCTGATATGCATCTAGATTTTGGCTATATTTATATGCATGGACACAGGTGTTCTGGCTGGCATCGATTTTACGGGAATGGTGGAGTATTAGGGCTGAAATTAGGATACCATGTACCACAGAAGGATTCAGTGACTCAGATGAAATGAAGAAATGTTACATCTGGACCTCGATGAGTCAAATGCCCAGCTATAAGATCCCTCGATTCACCCCTCGATTCTTGATGCCTTGTTATTATAAGATAATTTAAGGCCGCAACACTTGTCTCCCGCGGTGACCGACCTAGAAAGAGAAAATGCCACTGACCGTGGACCTGAGATCATGCCAGTACGTCCTCCGACAAAGACCTGGTCTTCGACATTGCGATTACCCAAGTCTTCATTTCCGTAAGCCAATCTGCGTAATAGGTCAATTGACAGAAACTGTTGCTGAAGTATCATCACAGCCCCCGACCTCAGCTTGCGGATCAATCCAAACACCTTAAGCGATGTTCCGATGACCTCTACGAGTGGCAGAGTCGTGAGCGCTCTGCCGAGACACCGTTCGTTTTGCATGATGGGCCGCCTTACGCCAATGGTAGTTTGCACATTGGGCATGCGCTCAACAAGATTCTGAAAGACATCATCTGCAGAGTGAAGCTACAGCAAGGTACGCCGTCATTTCAGAATGTCCTATTGTCTACCATGGAGGATCATAACGGCTAATATAGAGGTCAATAGGTCGAAGAGTAGTCTACATTCCAGGCTGGGATTGCCACGGCCTCCCTATTGAGATCAAAGCGCTTGAGAAGCAACGAGAGAATGCGAAAGATGGCGACACTACCCTGGACGCCATTGGGATCCGACAGGCAGCTCGGTCTCTTGCAACTAAGACAGTAAAGGAGCAAATGAAAGGTTTCCGAGAATGGGGCGTCATGGCAGATTGGGACAAGGCTTGGAAGACCATGGACAAGTCATTCGAGATCAAGCAATTGGGCGTCTTTCAAGAGATGGTGAAGCGTGGGCTTATCTTCCGACGATATAAACCCGTCTACTGGTCACCATCCTCGAGAACAGCTCTTGCCGAGGCTGAGTTAGAGTACAAGGAAGATCACGTCTCGACAGCAGCATATGTCACATTCCCCATGGGAAAAGTTCCGCACAGCATTCAGTCATTGCTACCTGAAGGGGAGTCTCTAAATGCTGTTATCTGGACGACTACGCCATGGACTTTGCCTGCGAATAGAGCGATTGCTGTTCATTCCGAACTGGAATACACAATTGTCAAGCACGAACAATTTTATCTGATCATCGCCAGCCCACGGCTTACCGCGCTGGAGAAATTGTTGTGCAATACCCCGAATTCCGATGAGATTCCCAAAGCCAAAACTTTCGAGGTAGTCAAGACAGGAATCTCAGGAACAGAGCTTATTGGGTCGCAGTATGTCAATGTTCTCCGAGGCAAAGAGCAGGAACCACAACCAGTCATTCATGCAGATTTTGTTGCTGCAGATTCCGGATCAGGCCTTGTACATCTTGCACCGGGTCATGGGATGGACGACTATGAAGTGTGTACTCGACATGGGATCAAAGCTGTTGCTCCAGTCGATGATCTGGGGCGCTTTACTTCCGCCGCTGTTCCGGACGATCCTGATGGCTTTGTCGGCATGCCGGTATTAGGCGAAGGCAGTCCTGCAGTCCTGAAATACCTTGGCGATCAAGTTCTACTTTCCCACAAGTACAAGCACAAGTATCCATATGACTGGAGGACCAAACTTCCGGTCATCATTAGGGCCACAGAACAGTGGTTCGCGGATGTGGGTCATGTCAAGGCTGATGCTCTACGTAACTTGCGAGAAGTCAGATTTATCCCCCATGCTAGTCAAACAAGACTAGAAAGCTTCGTGACAGGGCGGAGTGAATGGTGTATCTCGAGGCAGCGAGCCTGGGGCGTGCCAATTCCCGCACTTTACAATGAAGACGGCGTTGCAGTGCTCACCGAAGCAAGCGTTGCCCACATCCTTTCAGTCATTGAAGAGAGAGGCATTGACGCTTGGTGGACGGATGCACCAGATGACCCAGCCTGGATTGTCCCCGGGTTGGACGGTATTTATACACGAGGTAAAGATACTATGGATGTTTGGTTCGACAGCGGCACATCCTGGACTCAAACAGAACAACAAGCAGACGTCTATTTCGAAGGGACGGATCAACATCGAGGATGGTTTCAATCAAGTCTGTTGACTCACACAAGTGCGTCTGGAAAACAAGGACCTCCGTTTAAAACTCTGGTTACTCATGGCTTCACTCTTGACCAAGAGGGAAAGAAGATGTCCAAATCCATTGGAAACACTATTGCTCCCAGCCAGATCATTGATGGGTCGTTACTTCCTCCTGTAAGTTCTCCTGCCCAGTTTTCTCCTACGTAGCTTATTCTATGTAGATTAAAACCAAGAAGAAAGGAGGCGGACCCGTCTCACAGTCTCTTGGCCCAGATGCTCTTCGCTTGTGGGTAGCCAGCAGCGATTATACCCGCGACGTAGTCATCGGCCAACCGGTCCTGCAGTTTAATCATTCAGCGCTGCTCAAATATCGGATGACCATCAAAATGCTCTTAGGATCAATGCACCCTTCAGCACGAACTGCACCCAGAACAAAGCTCGACCATATTGCGCTTGCTCAGCTTGATGCGGTGATGAAGCAGGTCGCAGAGGCTTACAATAATTTCGAGTTCTACAAGGGTGTCAATGCTATCAACAAATGGATTAGTACGGATCTTTCTGCATTCTATTTAGAAGCAATGAAGGATAGACTTTATTGCGGCGATGGTGGTGGAGTATTGGAGGAGATCTTCCAAGGCCTTCTTCGCATGTTAACACCGATCACTCCGAATTTGGTTGAGGAGGCTTGGGATCACCGACCAGAATGGATGAAAGCTGAAGAACAGATTCACCCCTTCCACCGAACGCTGAACGAACCCATCATTTCTTCCGAGGTGATGACCAACTCGGAAGCTCGTCTCTCGGATCTGCCATTGCTACTGAGCGCAAATGCAGCTATCAAAGTAGCGCAAGAGGAGGCAAGAGCCCATAAAATGATCGGGTCATCCTTGGAGTCTTCAGTCGTTTTAGAATTTCCAACAGAAGGAAAAGATTCAAGCATTCCGAGACACATTTTTGAACGATACATCGATGAACTCGAAAGCATTTTCGTAGTATCATCTATTGAACTAGACGCTAAGGTCGACGGACCGTGGAAGTACTCTGCCAAGTTCGATATTTCCGGAGGGCAGGCTACAGCATGGGTGCTGCCACCCAAGGAGAAGAAATGCCCTAGATGCTGGAGATATGTTGCGCCTGTCGAGGACACGCTTTGCAAACGATGTGAAGAGGTTGTATAGTAAGTATATCATAAGAGTGCACTAAGTGGCGTTAGTCAGGAAGGTAGAATACCCAATCTCAGCTTTTTCTTGCCTTTTCACCCCATTCTCTCACCACGTATAAGTGGTATATGGTAACATGCAGCCTCCCTCGGTCTAGTCCTCCGTAATGAGTGGAAGTCTTATGATTCGCGACATCAACCGAATATTTTGACTCACCGAAAGAGAATAACAATGCGGCAACATATATCTCAAGGGTCAATTTACCCGGAACCTCAACTTTTGTTCTTATTCAGTAAAGGCTGCAGCTATGCCGCATTGTTGGCGCCACGAGGCTCCGCCGGATTTAAATATGGTCCTAGGATGGAACAATTACACCCCGCGTGGATTCACTTCCTATTCAATTCTTATGCTGAGCAGCAACCTCATCCTTTTTACTAGTCCATACTCTCACTTCATCGATATTTGTCGTTGCAGTCCTTCACACTGTTTAGATATTCGTCATCACAAGCCAACAACCATGCCCATCAGCCTTGGTCTCCCTACCACCAACCCCAGATGGAGGAATTCCTAGCTTCTCCTATTCCGGATAGCCCAACTCTTTGTAACGATCTTCTTGGAGTTCTGGACTGTGATTCTGATTCTCGCACTGTGTGCTACTGGTGGTCATAAACATTTGCCTTGGACCCTGTATGCCCCCACCTCCACACTGGGATCCTCCAGGTACCTCACATTAGTGGCTAACATATACTTCCAGCACAACGATTCTCATTATAATGCTCATCTCCCAACTGCTCATCCTAGGCACAATTCTCTCCGAGTTCTCCTTCACTTCTTGCCTCGCGTACCTCCCTCCACGCTTCTTCGGCATCCAGCTTGCCAAATCACTTTATTTCGTCTTCTTCATCCTGGTGGTTATGATCTCGGGGTCTGGGTTCCAGCTGGGTGGAGAAACTACGGGGCGGCCTATTCTTGGGCCGTGGTATGGAGATTGGCGGTCTTCGTGTGAGTGCCTCCTCTACTTCCATGCTTCAACAGAGAAAACAAGCTAGCATGCCGGATTGCGAGTGCACGCTAGGAAGAAACACTGATTGATTCGAATAGTGGCCCATTCTGGAGCGCGCTTGGGTATGCCGTTGTCATGAAGGGGAGGGCAATTCCGGAATTCGTTGAATTCGAATGCACTAGGCGCCCATCGAGCAGGGGGCAGTGTTAAAACTGAACCTACCTGCTTGACAAGTACTGGATAGGACGTGAACCAATAGGCGTTGCTTCCTCCAATTTTCTAGATGATGGATAATCAGGTTGATAAGTCCAGTAATAATTTGTTTATAATTGCCAGTACTTGGTCATATAGAACGAAGCTAGAACGAGCCAAACTGACGGTGATAGAACAAAAATGCCCTCGTCATTGTGGTGGTTTAATAAGACGAAACAGTCTCCACATCGAGATGCGGAGCCGTTCATTATTGGACACTCTTATGAGTGGAAGAGGGCATGGCACCGTATTTGATCCAATTCTTTCAAAATCTGTCTTTTAATTTTCTGGTCGTGGTCAGGTAAAGACCCTTTTCGGAGACTCTGGCTCACAGTGGCCAAACCACGTGCTATTTTGTGATCTTATACTTGGGACAACACTGAGTACATGGGTCCGGAGATCTGGGAAGGAGATTATAGCCTGCTTCAGATTTCCGGTTGGACAAGGTCGGCCATAGGTCAAGACTTTTATGCGCTGATCCTCCAACCGTCCCCTCGAGATGGCTATTTTGAGAGAGCTGGCCGGGCTCACATCTACTCTGGTGAAGGCGATGCAACAGAGAAAGGCTTTGGTTGGGAGGGTAGAGAGCTTACCCTCATTTAAAATTGAATTAGAACAAAAATTAACAACTTTCCGTGCTGATCAAGCTGACATGCGGAGCTTTAGTTGAAAGGACCACGATAGTGAGTCTATCTCTTATATACAAATTTGAAAGTTTTTTGCCTCAGACGAAACCAAGATCTTCACCTCCAATTCTCTCCAGAGGGATCCATTACCCGACTTGAGGGACGTTCAACCTTTCAAGTAGCTATTTACCCAGTACATCCCTAGTTAGCCAGATTTGGATGTGAGTGAATGAAATAACGCTTACGAAGTGCAGAAAGCTTCGAAGTTGCTTTGGGCGTTTATTTAAAAACGATACAACACCCACCATCTGCTCCACAACTTATCAAGATGGGTTTTCCGCTTTATACCCTTGAACATGTCTTGTGCGACTTGTGAGACAGAAAAAAGCCCACATGCGGGCAATCCTTGGAGAAGGCTTTAACCATGCGTCAAACAGTTTGTTACGGCAGCTCCTATGATCAAACAAATATAGGGCAGGCATCTTGCTATCGAGAACCTTCCACTCATCAATTATAAACTTTGCTTCCAACGAAACGTGACAGAGGGACAAAACACGGCTAGAATTTTCTGCGCAAGGCATGGTTTTAGTCTTTGGGTAAAGAAGTTGAAGATTCCAATCTTCTGCCAGGTGTCTAGTGCGACGTTCTATCTTTGCGAGATGTCCATTTTGCAGGCTAACTTTACAGATAAATGCAAGATCCAGGTGCGATGGTCGCCGGATCAAGTGGTCTTGGTCGCTATTTTATGCGACGATTGTCCTAGCCTAAGAATTCACAAATGGGCCCAAGGGAGTTCGCTTTATTTAAGAAGCATTAAAGATCTATTGCCTCAGAATCTACTTGGAGAGTAGGTTCCGCCAGTCCGTGGATTGGGACTGCTCGATGGCTTCCAGAGGAGGCGGGGAAGAGATGATGGAGAAGAAGGCAGCAACGCCTGAGTTCTAAAAGCTTAACAGGTTGCGACTGCTAAATACATAAGCAGAATTACTCGAAGAGGAATCAGAATAAATGGGAGGGAAAGTATTCTTTGAAAAGTGCTAAATCGTCTATTCATCCTCTTCCTGATCGCTGTATCCATATCCACCCTCACTTTCCATATCGGAAGCCACCTGCATACCGCTCGTCCACATTTTATCATCCTGGATAATTCCTCTTAATACTCGAGAGTCATCCAAATCTCGTTCCTTAGCCAAGAGTACCTTCTCAAGCCTGGTAGGCTCGATGTTATCTCTATCATGAAGTGGTCCGTCACGATAATTCTTGCTAGCCACCAAGCCGTTACGGTTGCAAAAGTCCAAGAATGCCTTCCAGTTCGGATCTTGGAGCAATATCTCCCTCCTTCCAATGACAATTAACCCAAACTTTGCCCTCGTAAGTGCCACATTCATTTTGTTCGGCAAGCCGATGATACCCCAGTCGACGCCTATGTCACTATTTATAAATCGCTGGTTGGACCTAGTGGTGCAGAGAATAACCACACCTCGCTCGAGGCCTTGGAACGCTTCCGTAGGCCCGATATCAACGTCCCAAAGTGACCCGTACCTCTCCTCCCGCATAGTCTTACGAAGACATTGGACTTGAGCCTTGAAAGGAGTCATAATACACACCTCGTTCTGCTCCACAAGCTTTGTCTGGACCAGAAGAGCAGCATACCGACAAGCGATCTGAGCTTCACCAACATTGTACCATCCACCGCCGTCCTTCTCTAGTTCATCCTCTGAATCGTTGTTGTGAAATAGGACTGGCCATCGCCTTCCCCGCCATTCAGACCATGAAGCCAGACGACCCGTATCAGTGGCCTCGGGCTCAAGCGTATCGGCATAGAACAATGCTGATGGAACGGCAAGAATCGCAGGATGCGACCGATAGTTACGGATTAGATTTGCAAAGGCGGGGCGCGCGATAGGAAGCATGGCTCTGTTAAGAGCTTGTGGCGTGTTCCTAGTTTTGCTCCGTGCAAGTGGGTGGCTAGCATATACAGGTCGCGCGATAAGTCGTGCGAAGAGGGAGATCTTCAAAGGCGAGGAAGGCAGCGATGTACGCGGGCCGAGCTGGTGCTCATCGCCGGCCATTACAAACAAAGGCCTAAATGCGAGCTTAACGGATCCGAGAGGAGGTGCAACGATAGAAAGTGGGATTAGAGCTTCTGGCTCCATGGCTTGAGCGGCTTCGTCAAAAAGGAGGGCAGTCCAGTGGAGCTCTACCTGCGAAGGCTGAGCAGCATATGGATGTATGGAGGTGCGCAGGCCATATTCAGCAGCATAGAGGTCAACATTCGTCAATCGCGAGTACAGAAGAAGCGATGCGTCACGGCATGTGGTGACAACGAGTTTACATGACATAAGCTGCTTGAATAGTGGTAGGTCGAACTTATCTTGTGAAATACAGCAGAACGGTAGTACTGCACCAGGCACCTCAGCGAATATTCGTGATGGCCTATTCAACCTCAATAACTCGGTTGGGTTGAAATACGGGCTAATATGTTGAACAATCATATCTGCTGCAGGGTCTGATGGCGCACAGAAAAGAATGTGAGAGACCCTATCGACACTTTTGAGGAGTTGGAGCGCAACTTCTACTAAAGTCTTTGTCTTGCCGGTACCTGGAGGGCCGGAGATCAAAAACGGAAGAGTCCCATAATTGTGTGAGCAAATACTCTCGATAGCCTTCTTCTGCTCCCAATTGAGTTGCTCGTCAAAGAATGGTCGGCTGAAAGATCCAGGGTTGAGCATTGTCTGCACTTCGCAGTCCGCTTCAATGGGGAAAAGCATTGATTGGAGCCAAGGATGGTATGTCTGTGATAGGCCTTCAAGGTCGAGGCGCTCGTAAGACTTCGGAGGTGTAGTGGAAGAGATGACTTGTGATGCGTTGATATTTCCATATGTAACTTGACACTGATTTCTACTGCTGTTGGTCTGTCTCAAAGCTTCTTGAATAATGGGTAAAACGTGCTGCATAGGAAGATACCGCTCCTTCGGAACGGGAAACTGAACATTGAATTTTAAATGATCCTTTCGCGAAACCGAATACCGCATGTCAAAGCTCGCATTTTGGGACATGAGACCGTGTATGCTGGCCACCAGCGTCTTTTGTTTACGTTGGACAGCTAAAACCCGAGCGTTGTAGATTATACCCGTCCATCCAGGTGCTGGTTCACCTCTCCATCGGCCTCCTGGCACGGGAAAGCCCAGCGTACCTCCATGAAACTGACTGCTTGGAGTAAGCCACTGTTCCATTCCAAGTAGCCTTCCTGTGTGGTCGTAACGAAGCTGTCGAAGCTGGATAATATCATCTTCTTCGACGTAGGGGCTGTTTTCTCGAAGGCCAGGGACTAGGAAAGAACACGTTGTTCGACTAGTGTCGTGGGATAATGTGGTAATATCATGTCCGAATAGCGAGTGAGACTTATTCTCCTGCTGCTGCGATTGAATCTCAGCTTCAAGGTGATATCGAAAGTATAGCTCATAGTGTGTATGGATGACGCTGTCTACCAGGCCAAACGACGCAGTCATGGGAGGCTCAATAGGATGAGGTATAGGCGGTAGAAAGTCCCAGCCGATATAACGGCTAATAGATACCCCAAAGTCGACCTGTTTTATCCCTGGAGTATTGATCTCATGTCCATCTAGCTCGTTTATAATAGCTAAACTTTCTGGGACGAAAGGGCGCGCATAGATATTGAAGGCCTGCCCAATGCCTTTATCGGGGGAATCCTCGTCTATTCCAAAACTTGGATAATCTTTCGAGTTCGCCGGTGTACTGAGCGGATACTTAGCACTGGAGTCTTTCGTGGTAGGGTGCAGCGAAACCGGGAAAGTTTTGGTAGGCTGCTTCTGCGCGACTGGAGTGGGCTGAATTTCGCCAGAATTTGGGTTTATAATCGGTATAGCCTTCGACTTTGGAGGCCGGGTGAATATGAGCTGTGGAGATCGATCCATCATGTTCTTAATAGTATTACGAAGACATGTGCAAGGTTTCGCAACAGCCCGCCGGAGTCTGTGTTGGTGACAACGCAGCATTGAGTAGGGGTCCGATAAGCGAGGCGCTATACCCAAAACAGGCATGCTAAGGCCAAAGGGGCAGCGCACTTGAACGTAGTTTACGTGAATGTTAAGAAACATGAATAGAAAGCATACAGATACAGGGTCTCATACTATCTTAGACACCTACTTTAACGTTTTATCTTGGTATAATGTCTCGTCTGCCGTCCCAATTATGTGAATTTTAGAAAATGTGAATAAAAAGCATATAGATGACGATTCCAATCTTTTGTTAGGCATCTGGTTTAACGTTTTACTTTTGCGTCATAGCTAGTCTACAGCCCCGCTTTACGTGACTTATAAGACATGAATACAGCATGTGCAGATCACGGTCACAGGGCTGTGGGAAGTCTTGGAAAAGGAGGCAGGTGCGGACCATTTCTCGTTCCTACGCATTCTGGACTACGCCCTATATCTTCATGTATATATGGTGATACATTGCAAGCTTTTGTACTATAAAAAGAACTATGACAATTGAAGATATGAAGGATGAAAGCATGCACATCTACGGTACGAACTACTTATAGCGTTGAGCAGATACCGTCACTGCCTTATCATACACTGGGCTTTATCTCCTAGTCTCAAAGTGTTCTTAAACGTTATCAAGTTTTGTTGTCAAAGCTAATGAGCTGTCAAAATTAATATTGTCACCGCGATTTGCTAGACTATAATGAACAAGATATCAGATATAAACCCTAACCACTTAGAGAGATGACCATGACTATTATAGGAATGAGACCTGTGAATGTAGCTAGATGCATTTGAAGGCTATACGGCACGTGATCTTCAACGATGCTCAATCATTGCCTTGAATGGAGCCGAATCTCCCGCATTCTGAGGGTACTTGAAAGAAGACTGAATATGTACAATATCGCTATAACTGATACCAAACATTCTCGGTTGAGCGAGGACTGATGTGAGAACAGACATCAGAATCGAGATATGTCTCTCCCAAAAACCCAATTGATTGACCTGTATCATTAGCACCACTCTCAGCATCGAGAAGCCAAAGCGGAATCTTACCAATAGATAGGGATCAACAACTTATTCCTCCAACTGACCGTCTGGGTCAGGTACGCGCCTCTCCAAATAAGCCATGCCACTCGCCTGATCTCCCGTTAGCTTCAGCTCTGTGCGACCTTGCCAGGAAGTGAACATACCCCTTAACCTCAGTCCCGCCCTCTGCTTGCATGATCGCCTTCATGTTGCCGAGATACGTCATGACTCCCAAGTTCTTGAAGTTAAACCCGTCTTTCTCCATATCTCCCTTATTCAGCCTCTTCCCTAACCACTTTGCCTCCTGGTTCGCGACCTGCGCCGTAGCTGGCAGCTGACTCTTTTCTAATACAGCAACATCACCGAGAGCGAAAACATCCTGCATCGTAGCTTCAGGCGCAATGTCAGCTGGCGCTGAGCCATTTCTGGGAATGAGCTTGACACGAAAGTGATCGTCAACCATAAGACCACCAGTCTTGGGATGGCGCTTCAGCGACCATTTTTTTGTTTCCGGGGCAGCGACTTCGGTAGAAAGAGAAGCAGAAGAGGATGGATATCTATGTACATCATGCAGAGCTTTCTGGATGAATGGATTCATCATCAAGCCTGTGGACCAGACGCACATTCCGACGCCAATCTCGCCCTCTTCTTTAGTTTTTAGAGTGTAGCATCCTCCATCTGCATCTGGATCGGTAGATCCTGGAAGTCCAGGTTGGAGAGACTGGATGTGGTGCTCTGTTTTGACTTGGATGCCGTCGCGTTTGAATAGATTTAAGGCGTATTCTGCTAGGCCTTTGTCAAACATGGGAAGGATCTTGGGCGCAACATCGTAAATTGAGATTTTGACGTGGGGAGTGAGGCTTGGGTACAATTTTCTCAGGTCTTCATGGCAAAGGTCGAAAAGTTCGGCCGCGAACTCAACTCCGGTGGCTGGACAATGTCAGCAGCAAGCTTGCATGTGAAAGGATAGACTTACGGCCTCCACCAATAACGGCGAAATTGAGGAGTTGATCTCGTAACTTGTCGGAGGTGGTAGGTAATGCTGCAGTCTCGAAACCTGATGCCGAGGTTAGCCGAGCCTTAAGGAATGTCAGCTGACTTGCATTCGAGGATCCTCCTTCTGATTTTCCTAGCATCAGCGACATCTTTCAGGAAGAAAGCATTCTCTCTGACTCCTGGAGTTCCAAATGTTTGACTGTAACATCCCACTGCAATCACAAGCTTGTCGTACTTTAGGTCAAAAAGTTGACCCTTTTTCCTAATTCGATGATCTTGATCAGCTTCTGTCAAGCTAGCAGCATGATAATTCCTCCTGGACTCATGCAACGGCCTCCTGACCGTTGCATCTTCAATTTGTAGTATCTTTTGGTTGAAGTCTACATCATCCGCCCAACCTTGGAAGAACTCGACACTGCCCAGCGAATTAGTACTTAAATTCTAGAGAAGCATGGAGGAGCTAAGAGATTAGGAGCTGTCTCAAAGAACCATCGCGTCTCATTTATTCTTAAGACACAAGGACAGATAAACCTCCATGGTTCCTGAGACAGCTAGGTGTTTGGCTCTCATAGAAAGAAAACAATGGCAATTAGCATGAGAAAGCTTTTACCCTTTTCCTCTGGCTCTGACCGACTCGAGGGTTGTACGAAATTCAAGAGTACCGACTGCTGTGGAAGCAAGGAGAGGCGTGAAGACGAAGTAAGACCTGGGCGATACAACGACTGTTTGGAATTTCTTCTTGTCGAGTTCTCTTGACAATACGAAACCAGACCAGCTAGCGCTTGTGAGCAGAGAATTTAATATTGTGATGGAATACGTACCCTGATCCTAAGATAACCACACGCTCACGATCTAGACAGCCATTAGAAAGCACTACCACTGGTACGGAACTTAAAACTTGCCTCCCTTCGCAGCATCAAGTTCTTGCGTTGATACGCCTCTGCGGAGGAGCTGCTTCAAGACAGGGCTCTTGGGTAAAGCACGTGAATTTCTCGCTGAAGAATAGATGATCGAATTCATGTCTGGTAGGTCAAAGTACAAGACGAAGTACTCTTGTGAACAATTTATAGAATCCTCAGATTGATGACTCCCAAGATTTGACTTTGTTGGGTTTCATTGGGAGGATCTCAGGTCCGATTCCTTCCGGTGCCCGCTTGCTGAGATTGGATGAGGTCACAGCCCCTCACTCTTCTAATCAACAAATTAAGAACAAAAGTTTTCATGTGATGAGAAAAAGATGTGAACTGAAAGCATGCGAAGGCAAAAACTGAATTATCTGTATTTTTGCATGTGTAGAATGTGTAAATACCCTGGGGGAAGATGCGTCGTAGAGAAATGTTGACCAAGCCAAGAATTGGCCGGGGCGGGAGAGCGACACTCGCCGCCCATTGTGTAATGCGGAATTCCACACAAAAGATCATCACTGATGAGGTATGAAATATGCAGCCTATAATCCCGCGGGCTTTGCATATAAGAGTAAAGAAATGAAATACCGAGGCGTGCTTGATGTTTTGTATGAAAATGTTAGGATAAGGTGATGGCTGAGACGACTTTTGCAGCGGCAACCTCGCTCGCAAGGCTGCAATTTGAAATCTTTCCGACCAGGATCTTCATCCGTCATCAACATCGTGAATTAATCTTCTGATGTCTCCAACATGGCGCCTATACGCAGATATTTGCGTATCACGAAATACTCGGTCCTAGAATGTCGAATTTACCTTGACAACCCGGCATTGGCAGAGAGCTGGCTGCTGAATTCCCGGGATCCTGTTCTGCCTCGCGTTATTGAGAGCGTGCGACCTCTGGTCCTGCCCAAGATCAGGGAAGAAAATGAGCGCAGCAAGAAAGGCGGCAAGAAGAAGGGAGTGAAAGATGTTGTCGTAGAAGGTCTGCAGACGTTGTCTTGTCTATTCAGAGCTATTGCTAATGTTAGTAGAGGAATTCGAAGTCTCTATCTTCTTAACAGAGACGAGCACGCGACATTCTCTTCTCACGAAGCAGAAGCATTTTCGCGACAAGGTCAAGAAGAGTCTGCAATCGAATTCTACCAAGCTTACAGGAGCTACAAATGATACTGCAATCGAGGTCGAGGATGCACCAGCCATCAGGAGGGAGGACAGCGAAGAGGAGGGAACAAACCTGGAAGATCTGCCAGCTGCAGAAGACGAAGCATCGTCAGAAAGTGATGGCTTATTCGTGGACGAAGATGCTGGGCCTCGAAGATCCAAACGGCCAAGAGCTACAACGAACGACTCACCACTTGAATCCTCCCACGGTTTTGAGCCTCTGCCGAAACGGAGGAGGGACGGGCAAGGGGACATATCTGCCGAGGACGAAGGGGACGACAAAAAGAAAATGGCAATGGATACAACCTACGACGGTTTCGCAATCTACGGCCGCGTTCTCTGCTTGGTGGTCAAACGCAAAGACAAGAAAGGCAAGGGACCTGCAGGATCACTTGGCAATGGGCAAGCGACGATGGAACAATGGATCGCATCGACACAAATGCCACCACAAGACGATGAAGGACCTTGATTAAAAGATGCGGGAGACGAGCTCTCGGCGCCCTCCGTCTGAAACATGCCATGGTTCATTATCATGATGTGATAGCAAAGGCGGGGAACACGCGTCGAAGGGTTCACAACATCCCACCATAAAGTCCGCAATGGCAACATCCAAATAGCCATCTCATATCAGCATGTTTTATGGCTCGACGATCAACCAATCCGAATCCTGCGACGAGAACGATCACGTCACGCGTGGTGTTGCCCCCTTTCCGTCTTCCCGCTCATCCTGCGTCTTTGACAGTCGATCATAGTGGATGGTTCCTGTTTCGAATGTCGCTCAAACAAATCCTCCCCCACACCGGACCAAACTTGTGCCCGCAACACAAGGCTGCCGAGCCGCCGAACCCGAAAGGGTGCATGGTATGATATCACACGGGACAAGCATTTCTCTTCTTGGACGTTCTCTCCGCATTGTTCATCGCGTATCGTATCGGTATCGAGCGTGAGTGATCCTCAAGGAAGCGATCATCAGGCGGCTCAGCGTCTCGTGAAACGGGCTCGACGTCAAAGCGGGGCGCTTCCCGCAATCAAGAATGAGTGAAAGGACATGCCCTCTTCTCAGCCGTGCAGCCGCTGACCGCGTGTTCATTGGAAGAGGCAAGGCCAAGGCTACGTTTTGAAAATTCCGAGCCTGCCGAATTGGTGAGGTGCGTGGAAAGATCGGCAATTCAACTCGGAGTCATTCATCCTGACCGTCACCGTACGGAGGGGTAGCCTAAGCCTAACAGCGAGATGTTGAAGTTGGAACCTACAATAAATTATTTCCCTCTCACAGCCATAAATCTTGCAAGCTGGGATATGGCCTGCACATCGTGATCAGGCATCTGCGCTTCCTGATCCCAATTCCTGAATTTCCAATTTTTGTCCGTCTTCATCCCGGGCGGAACGAGACGAAGAAACGTGCTCTTGAGTTCTTATTTTTGGGTGTGGTGAGCGAGTAACTATTTGGGAAATACAGCCTGATTCCTCCGGGGAGGCTGAGTGCGCGCAGGCAGCGAAGTGAGCTTTCCTTACCTCACGTCAGCCTTGCTTCTTGGAAGCAAGCAACATACGAATACACGAGCATATCCCCATCCTGGGGCCTGGGTATGCATAAGTCCGATGCCGTGCTCATGCTTGTGCTTGTGCTTGTGCTTGCGCTGTGCTTGAGGGGATGTGAGATGTTCATGTCGGATCCCTCTCACCGCCTTCACGGAGGAGGGGACGGTGGTTTTGAATGCCCCTCGCGCTCGGTGGGATGTGATGCGAAATGCTTGCCCTGACGATCGAGATAGATCTATTTTCAAGCGTCTATCTTTGATCTTTGATATCTTGGTCAATCTACTAGTAGGATTTTAGGAAAAGAGATGAACTGAAGACGAGAATAGAAACAAGCGAATGAATAATTGGGAGATTAACCTCATCCGTCGCACAAACCTCGGAAGCAATTTTTCTTTCTCTCCTATCTCAGGTACAGTACAGTACCGAATTTCCTCCTTTCCCATCTTATCATGCATCCGTCAATCAATCGATCGATCAATGCATGAGCAAAGAAAAGAAAAGAAAAGAAAGAGAGAAAATTGCCTCTGGTCCGTTCCGTCATAATCTCCGAAAAAAGATTTGGTGGATGGATTATTGATCCACTACTGTATCAATTATCGTCAATTATCGTCAATTAAAGTCAATTCTCAATAATTATCGTGAGCATGGGGGGACATGGACATGGAACACGGAACATGGCATAAGTACAGTAGTGGACAGCACCTCCGTCAAGGACGGGAACGGCACAAGAATAAGCGAGATGGGGGGAGGGGGAATGCCGAGGTTCGCGTCGCACAAAACCTCATACCCGTACAGTACTGTATGTACGGTCATCTATACCAATATCTCATCTCAGCGCAGTGCAGCGTAAGATTTGAAGAGCAGCATGAGTAATTCCCCGCTCCCCGTCGCCGTTTCCCTTTCCCGTCTCAAGTGAGAATGGAGTCGCTCGTGATGTATCCTGGAACGGCCGAGGGAAGAGAAACGGGATAGGAGAGAGACGGGTCTGATGATCATAAGTGGAAATCCGAGCCTTTATCCGGTTTCCGTCTCCCATCGTGAGGTCAGATGGATGGTGTTGAGCAGAAAAATACCAGAAAATTGTTGATCAGATGATGTAACGCGCACACTCAGACCCTGGGGAGGCAAAGGGGAAGGGCAAGCGGGAGGCGAGGCGGTGAACGAAAGCGGGCGAGAAGAAGGAGCAGAAGCAGAAAAGAAGTCTGAGCCTGGACATGGATCTTGCTCTTGCCCCTGAGGTTAGATGAGGGTAGATGAGGTTAGCTTAGAACTAGTCAGGGGCAAGGCCAGGGGTAAGAATGGTAGGCGAAGGGCGATGGGAAACAAGTATCCCTGCGACACGTGGAACTGGGACACTGTGGGCTTGGGCTTGGGCTTTGGCGAGCTTTTTCATGGTGGAGCGAGAGCTTCGCTACGGGATGCGCTCAGGATTGTGATTACCGGATTTCAGGAGGCGAGGAAGCTTGGTCCCCCTTTTTATCGGTGGCGGCGGTGGTTTTTTGGTTCCTGGTCCGGGATCTGGTGTTGGTGTGACGGTGGTGGGAAATTTGATCTGGTGAAAATTTGTGAAGATCGATTTTTTTTCTTTAAACCTGATGTTCAAGCTTTTTTATGGGAGAGGAGGCGAGAGTATGGAAAGGGGAAGGTGAAATGAGGGAGTTGGCTTGGTGGCTTGATAGGTGATAGGTTTGGTTGAGACCGGCAGCTGTGCAGAATGAACGGGGTCCGTTCTAGAATCTCGTCCGTAGCACAAGACACTCTTTGGGTTCTGTTTCTGGTACCGTAGTGGTGGCCTCGTGCTACTTTAACTTATCCTTTCTTGTCCAAGATACGTCACTCAGACTTCAGAAATAACTGCCTTTCGGATATCTCCAGTGCCTAAGGACGCTCCGAAAATGTCTAGTACCGATTCGGGCGTTGGCGATACCCAACTGTACGGATGGGAAGTTCACGATGAGATAGGAAAGGTATAGGACGCGCCCGAGCGAGAACATCCGGTCTGGAACTCTTGAGAATTCTGGTAACTGGTCCGAGGGAGAGAGAATTGAGAAGTTCGAGAATCCAAATGCATGTTGGAATGAAGTCTATCTGTATGCGGCCAGTGTCGTCGTAAGTAGACCACTGAGCCGTGCAGATGCGAAGGTCTGTGAGCGGATGTCTTTTTCAGAAATCGGTGTTGTTTATGCTTTGAAAAAGAGTGGTTAGGTGAGAAGTGTTTGTGGCAGTTGAGAGTGCATCGAGTTTGCGGTGAAGTCGGGAAACAAAAACTGGGGTTCCGAGAAGGGATCATGCCCGTTAATGGATATCTGCTGGCAGTGAGTCAAGAGAGACAACAGAAGGAAAAAGGCAAGACCCGAGGAAGTGCAAGTGTAGCGGTAACGCCATTCCGCTTTCTTGCCGCGTTTTTGGAATTGAGCCCAGACAACCCAATTTCCAGATGTCTCTTGTGGCATGTCTTGCGAGAGCTCGCGTGATCGCAAGACTAGCTGTTCTGATTCTGATACTCATTCCAGAACGGTGCCAGAACCAGCAATGCCATGAGCATTGTCTTGGAAATAGGGCCTCGTGACCTCAGCGATCAGATCAGATTGACCCGTGATGGAGTAGGAGATGCGTACTCAGATCACGCTCTCACTATCCTGAAACGCGTTTCAGATGCTTCGTCCGATATCCTTCAGTTTTGCGCTCGTTTGAGTATTGCATCGCACATCTCATCTTACTGCTCTCCACAATTGAGGACAGATCTCGACCCCTTAGGTACCCGCGTATTTCGCTTTGTATTGAGCAGCGTCGCAGCAAGAAAGGAGGCCCCTTAAGATGGAGATTGAAATTTGAGGTGGGGTAGAGTCGCACATTTATTTCTGGCTGCATTTATGATGTGTTTTTGTTTGATATGTGCGTGCGTGTGCAGCTGCAGAAGCGAGATGGCCTCGTGGCTGGGGCTGGCTGAAGTTGGCTGGGGCAGAGGCCTTCGAAGGTGCTTCCAGAAGATGAGACGAGACATGTCGACCCTTGCATCGCGATCTCGTTTCTGAAATTTGGGGATGGAGCTTGTGGAGCGAGCGTCCAGGGCTGAGATGTGACCAGGGAGAGCTCGAGGGCAGGCGGTGACAGGCCTCAGGGTTGTATTCGATACTCGAGGTTGATACGTGATAGACGAGATTCAGGTTGTTTTGTTTCTATTCGGAGACACGAGGTGGTTGTGGCGCAGAGGGTGAGGTTCACGGTGCGATGCTTGGAGTTGATGCTGGGTAAGAGCTTGGACTGCACTGTAATTCTCCGATGGCTAAAGTGCGAACATACGAACGAACAGACGTTTTGAAACAACGATGAAGTTCCCATTCACGCCCTCGTATTTTGGCAGGATAGCACCGGTGAGACCACGACGTAACGTCGGTGCCCGTGTACTGTCGAGTGCAGACACGGCGACTGTTAAGCTTCCGGCCGTTGCTCGACTCCATTCAGACGGCATCGCCGACGATACGAAGCTGTATCCGAGCTGAATGCCTGCCACGGTGGAGAATCACGCAACCACAGTTCAATCTCTTGTACCTGAAGAAGCTGTAGCATAGATCCTGGATCTCCGGGCTTTGATGGAGAAGGACATACTTTTACCTTCTTCCGATCACCTTGCCGGTCCTCAGCTCGACAAGGCTATCTGACCAGGCTGGGAATTCCCCAGCTGGGATAACCTTTCATTAGTCGATGGACGGCGGTTGGAAGGCTGCACGCTGTCGCCCGTTTGTTGGCCAGTCGGCCAGCACACATCTTGGCCTTCACCGCCTTTGCACCAGCTGATCCAGTCTTCCCCTGCGCAAGCCCAGACCCAAAGGTTCTCGAAGACGTGTAGCGGCCGTGGACGAACGGACTCGGACATCTTCCACGAGGGTGATGACGCAGTTGGATTTGGTCCGTCCTCAGCGACTTTTCACCGTTTTTGGCTCATGTATCGAAGCATTATGGCACCATATTCATTCGATGCCATGAAAGAGGCCACCCTGGTGCAGGCGGTGAGTGCTATTCGGTGTTGTCGGGCACCAATGGCGTTGGCCATCGGATGGATGGGATTGCATTGGTGATTGGCATGTGTATCAAATGGCATCATGGCTTCTGGCAAGGCGTCTACCAGCTCTGGAGCAGAAGAAAGTTCTTTACGAGCACGCACGCCCTATCCATCAAGCTCTACCGCTGTGTGATGGCTGCATGCGGGTGGATTTACGGACCGACTGAACGGGAGAAGAAGAAGTCCTGTATGTTTCTGGCTCCGAAGACCCGTCGTGGTTTCCTCGGAAAGGGTGTGCTGACCACCCAATGGTCATAATGGTAATAAGTTTTCCGTGTGGGAGGGGACGGGAAGGTGAATCAGAGATCGTCAGGACTCAGGAACAGAACAACGGACACAAGCATTAAAACCCGACAGATGGAGGCGTGAGGATCTGCTCGCTTCAATGGCCTGCAGGAGCATGAGGCTTCAATGGACTTGTGTATGAGCGACGAGATGAGGCATGAAGCAGAGATGATGCGAGGCTAGGGGCGCAGGCGTGATGAACAGATGCAGGGCCCCGCCGTGCAGTCCTGCAGCGCGTCAGATGAGCCTCAGCCTTGTATCATCAGGCCTCCCATTTTGGGGCCAGATCTTTGGCGACAATGCTCATGTTGAGTGCACTGGCCGACCACGATCTAGGAGGCCAGCCACCCTTTGCTTTTGGATGGCTGACAGATCTCGTCCGTTGGATCGTTGCTCCAAAAGCAATATGTTTCTTGCGAATTTGCGGAGAAAGACCGGCATCACCGGTGATGTCGTTTACGGTGGTGTGGAAATCATTTCATGCACGGCTGAGAAAGTCAATTGTGCTCGATCTTGTGACGCATGCCATGGCAAATCACTCGAATTCGGGAAAGGTGCTGATTCCCTTGCGACAATACTACCGTACCTTTTCCTGCTCCCGGAGACTTGGTCAGTTGTCATAAAGTTGCTCCGACCACCCCTTGATCTGGCTCTGCTTCCAATACCCCGAAAGACATCCATCTCTTCTCGCAACCCCAGATTCGCGTGGTTTCGGGTCCATGATGACATGAGTTGCGTTGGACAGGACAATCTGGTGCAATGTAACTTCGGAGGTCTGACTCTGTAGTGGACGCGGGTGCCTACGAAGTACTCGTTGCAGATAGCATGCAGATGCCCGATCCGATGTCCTCGGGGTGGAAGCCTCGTATGCAGTCATTCCACTAACGCCAAGGCCGCGTACAAAGGAATCCTGGACGTGTTCACGGCACGCATTTACGGCCACGCATTTACGGCCACGGCCACGGTTACGGTAAGATGACGGTGTGACAGCGAAGATCGTATGTGCCCCGGGTACAGCTCGTACTGTACAGCCAGTGTCAATGCACCAGGCTTTCCAGAACGATCTGATCGATCGACAGTTACACGTTCCACGGTCCAAGAACTTCCAAGAATGTCCAAGAATGTGCAAGCCAGGAACGAATACCTTCGAGGATCCCCTAGTGGTGGCCGGCCGGAGTCGCTCACTGGCTCCGGCAACTCTGGAGTCTGGACGTATACGACGCACCGAAGCTTCTTGGTGTTGGAACGGTCCTACGGGCGACTCGGCATTCCCTTCTTGGCTTCACGAGCTCTACTTCAAACGGAGCAGGTCGCTCACTCACCACTTCAACCAGAGACCCCCACCTCGTCGTCGTTCTCCCAGAAACACGACATCATATGATGTCGTCTCACCAGAGATCTGCCGTCATGCTGTACATCGTCAGCATGGAAATCAAGACAGGCACACCTCGAAGCGTGAATGCCTCCCTCGTCGATGCCGGTGGTATATCTCAACAAGGCTGGCAATAGTGGCTATTATTAAGCCCGGAGCCCCCAAGCAGTGCCCCGAAAGGAAAGATGGCCCAGGGCATCCAGGAGCACGCATGCCTCCCGACGAAATGTTCAGCCTGACGTTTTCTGCCCGCGCTAGGCTGGTTGCGGCGGGATTCTGCCAGCTGACTGCCCCCAGGGCTGGGATGCTGCGCTGACTCCGCGGTATCTTTAGCACGCGAAAAGCCTCTCGCCTCTGCAGCTGCTCCGCCCCTGTCGCCGAGCGTGGCCGCCCTGCGCCGGCTCCCTGCTATGGCTACTGTACTAGGCCCACCATGCCCACCAGGCCCGCCATGCCCACCAGGCCCACCATGCCCACCACCGCAACCCACCTGGGCCGGTGGTGGCCTTGCGACCTTGCCAGCTTGCCCGGGCGCGCTGCTTGGCTGCTGCTTGGCTGCTGCTTCTCCCTGATCAGGCCTGATCAGGCCTGTGCCCGGCCCCCCTGGCTGGCGCCGTGGAGCCACAAGCCCACCCGTGCCAGACACCTGGTCGTCCCTTATTTCGGCGCCAAACACCACCTGCACAGGCTGCACTACAGGCCTCCCACGCTATCGTGTTTCATTTTGGGCGTTCTTGCGTAGCCCGGTGAGCCCAGCTCAAACCTAGGCGTGAGCACAGTGGTGCCGATCCGAACATGGTGAGTAATGGCCAAATTTCCCCAGATGCCCGCCAGGAATACATAAAGCTCCCAGACCCCCAAGGGGGAACGTCTCTGGAAGAGAAAATACTCCAGATCATCTCCAACCCGCTTCAAGAAGTTTCAACTTGTGCCGTCTCGACTCCTGAGCTTCGAAGAAACAATTTCCATATCAGGAAACAAGCAACCACTCGCCACCACCAACCTGTCCTCGCTACTTATATAACCTCATCGTCCTTCCTGAGCTCCCAACAGCATCCGCGAGCTTCTCTTCACCACATCTTCGGCAGCTCTCAGTTCACCTACAACACCATCAACATGCCTGCTCATCGTCCTTCTCAACTTCCTCCTTGCCCCGGCCCACCACCCAGCCGTCCTCTCCCACCTCTGCCAAAGTAGAGCCTCATCCGCCGACCTCGAACACTTTTCAGTCTTTTCGAAGCAAACTCAACTCCCTCGGTATCTCGACATCTCGACATCTTGCGATTTTGGAATGCCAAACCACCAGTTAGGCAACGTCCTTTCACCACCAATTGGCACCCTACACGATCTCAAGGCAACAAGCAAAGCGTCACGATGATTCACAAGCAATTCCCCACCCTGCCTTTCACATCCATATGATCTCATCGATTCGAGACGCTCGATCATATTGGCTCTCAGCAATATCGCAACAACTCCGCAGCAGCAGCAACCCTGGGCTTACATGCAGATTCCCAAAAAAAAATTACGATACGAAGTCCACTCCCTTGGTAAATGCCTAAATCTTGCATCTGCAGCATCATTGGACACCATCATTCTCTCACGATCCATCCGCCTTATGAGCTCGGCCCAATCACCAAAACCTACAGCGGGATGTCTTGGCGTTGATTTCTCGAACCTGCATGTGGCACAGCAAGAGCATGACTCTTTTTCCAAGCCTCCTATCTCACTATCTATCAACTACCGCATTTCATCCTTCAGCCTTCTCGACCAACTTTTTTTTTTGTGCGCATCCTCCCGCCCGGATTCCTTGGTCCTGGCATCACCGCTGTCCGAGCAGGCTCGACTGCAGGCATATATGCTCTAATCTTGCGATACGACTTGCTCTAGCTCTGGATCTGGAACTTCATCTGTACATCATACCATACTATATCATACTTCTGGGCTTGCTGCGCTTATCGTTTCACAACTATCATACCCCACGCCAGCACAGATCCTAATCAAGCTCTCGCATTTTTGGTCTTTCTGTACCACCATCTTCGGGTGCTTTTCTCCATTCCACAATTTCTTTCTTCGACGGCACAGATAGGGAGGACGGGACCCGCTATGGGAATGGGACACGCCAGATTGGCGTAGATGGGAACTGGGAAGGCTATGCATTTACACTGGGCTTGGAACTGGACTTCATTCTTGGAACTTTAGGGAGATAAGATTGGCAGCTTCTCACGATAGGAAGTGACGTGCTCTGGAATGTCGGGAGCAGCCATGCATGCATGCATGCATCCTGGCATACTATTTATGACAATACCCAATACCATATTTATTATTGCTCTCAAATCTTGGCAAAGAGGCTGAGAAATATTTAATCTAAATTCTTCCGCACTCATATTGGGCCCTATCTAAATTCATCTCAGATCCAGGCACATGCTTCCGAATGTGCACACGCAATCCACCCCGCATTTTACAGTAGCAGCCAGCTCCGTGATAAGGATTCCTTTCGCCAGACCAGTCATTCCCGTATCCCAATTGATCCTATCTACGTATCTACTCGTACCCATCTAAATCCCAAGATAGTCGGCCACGCACACACACACACACACACACACACACACACACACATGCATGCACAATCCCAATCCCAATCCCGCCCAGATCCATCTTCCATCTTCTATCTTCCCATATTCCTTTTTTCTAAACTTGAAATAGCTGACCGACTGACTAAGATACTCCCCTCCACCCCTCTCCTCACCGCATTCATCAGTCAGCAAGCGCCTCTGGACATGGATTCCACATCCACATCCCCATACCCATACCCATCCAACATACTCGAACCCAGCCAGACCCAACCCAAGCGCAACCTCACCCGGCCCGCCAAGACCGCCAAAAAGACGTGGGACGTCAGTGATACTGTACTGTACAGCATTCCTACAGTACTATAATTCTAGGTAGGGTAGTTAGGGTAGTTAGGGTAGTTTTGAACGTTTCTGGAAGCGCTCAGCTGATCGGATCTGAATCCCATCCCCTATTCATCCCCAGAACCAGACGACCCAGCGCCAGAACCAGACGAACCCAGCGCCAGACGAACCCAGCGCCAGACGACCGACCCAGCGCCAGAAGACCGACCCAGCGCCAGCCCTAGAGTAACGGCTAGTCCCAAGCCCAGAATTCCATCACATCTCATCACATCACATCACATCACCTCTCCCGGCGTCATTGAAAGTCAAAATTTTCTCTTAGTATCGGTATCAGTATCGGTATCGGTATCAGTATCAGGATCAGTGTCCATATCAGGATCTGGTTAAGTGTCAGGGTCAGGGTCATGGTCAGCGACCGTTAGCGTTGGCGGCAATGGCAATGGCAATCGTTGGAGAGATCGGTCGGTTGTTGGTCTTCCGCGCAACGCGAGATGGGACTGACTAGGTACCGTACTGTACTGTACTGTACTGTAGACTACGGTCCTCAATTCCTTGAATTTTATGGGGGTTCCTGGGCTATAGTTGGGGGTTGATAACTTGCTCGCTCGAACGAGAGTTGAGGTGGACGGATAGATACCGGTATTACCCTAGATGTACCTGAACCTGGTGTAAGATTACCGAATTTTGTGATTTCATCCCACGCTCCACCAGCTCGTCCGAGGGCGGGAATAAGATGGAGAAGAAGAGGGAGGGAAGGGAAGGGAAGGGAAGGGGAGGAGGAGGAAAGAGAGGTCTACGATGCCCTGTTACCAACTGTTGCGAACAGACCGTTACCGGAGTTGAGAATTGGAGGGTTGGGTTGGGATTGGGATGGGGTTGGCGGTTTGGGCAACCCCACGTTTGAGGTTTGAGGTTGGATGGTGGTGGGGTTTCTTTTGCTGCATTCATGGAATTATGGGATTGCGGAATGGAATACGGTGTGCATTGTTCCAGAATTACTGACGGTAGTGTAGCTCCGTAAGTAGGGCATGGTACCTAGGTACTGTAGGTACCTGGGGAGGAGGTATTTCTCGGGTTATCCTCACCCGAGGAATGCCCCTATCGTGACATCGTCCCGTCCTTCTTCTCCTTTCCTCCTTCATTCCACTTTTTCATTCAAGATGCATGAGTTGCTATGATTCTGTGGCTTTGGATCAAGGTTTCGTTCGAGCTTGAATGTTGCAGTGGACTCGAGGAGTGATGATCCAGACCTGATCCGTTCACAATCACACCGGATCAGCTGAACAAAACCCACTGCGAAAGCGGGGATGCCGCAAAAAGCAAATATTCAATGTACGAGCGCATCATAGATCTCGATTTCCTCAGTGCAAGATTACACGAGGCCACCGGCTCCGCGCCGGACGCGCCGACAATCAAAATGTTTGAAGGGAGTGAATGTTGTGAGACCCAAGAAAGATAGACCCCTAGATGATCGTTTCCTCTCCCGTTCCCGACCCGTTTTAGAGGGAACTTAGGACATGTGTGGCAAGCGTGGAACTTGATTGATCTTCGCTGCAGTCCTGCAGACTGACATTTGCGTCTCGATTAACGAGTCAGTGATCGGATGGAGATCGTCAGGAGGTGTGCAGCCTTGGCTCTGTCATCTGCAACCACCACGGCTGCAGGCTTGGTAAGTAAGCAAGAGGCAGAGGAGGATCCGAATATCAGAGAGACTGGTAATCGTAAGCCGGATAACGGCCAAGAGAAGCCCTCTCCCTCTTCCCGTAGCGGATGTGGTGAGAATAGATACAGTATCTAATTCTGGAAAAAGAGCTGCCTTGATATGTGGGCGGAGAAGGAACATCTATGATGGTGTCTTAGGACTGGTTACCAGCAAAAGATTGTGCCTGAATTTACACGTTGAAGACAATGTCGTGCATCCTGCACTGTGCTTCGAACGGTATTTTGTCCCAAATCCGTACCAGCTCCGCGCTTCGAAGCATGCGGCTTGGAAGGTCTCTCAGTGGGCGGATAAGGGGGTCGGGTAGCAGAAAGGGGGAGCGGGCACGGCGGCTACTGGTGGGTTCGTGGAGTCGACGAAACAGAAAGAGGAAACGATTGTGAGAGGGCTGATGGTAGTAGCGGTCAAAAAGAAGGCCAGGCCACGAGGAGACGGCACGGCTAAGTGCGGAAGGGAGGGGAGGGCCGCTTTTTGGGTGGTGTGGGAGAGCTGAAGCTTGGGAAAAGGGGAGCGAGGTGTGGAAATGAGGTGTCACGTGGACCCGAGATTTGGAGTCGCGTTTTGAGATTGCTTGGCAGTGCAATTTGTGATGCGATGCAACGCTTCACGACACCACGCTGCTTGAAATGCTGTAGAACATGTCACCTGTGCGATTGCATGATACACCGCATATTTGGTCCGAATATCTGATGCAACGTCGGGTTCTCTGAAAGCTTGTTTTGATTTCGTCCATTACAAGCTAATTTCCAACTCCTTTCCAAAACCATGCTCGAATTGCACGTCTGGGGACCAGCGTTCGGTCTACCTTCTTTGGACGCGCATTGCTTAGCTGCAATTGCGTATCTGCAGCAAGCTGTGCCTCGTGGAAAGTGGCAGCTGATAGCCAGCAGTGATCCAGGACTGAGTCCAACCAGTACGTGTTCCAATCTGTGCAGGCTTCCCCTCACTAACCTATATGGCAGATGAGCTCCCCGCACTTCGCAATGGCGACATATGGATCGGTGGCTTTCGCAATATATTCCATTACATCGCGCAGCTGTCAGCTGGGGAGTGGGTGCTCGATGCCGGATTACCAGAACAAGAGGGCGCGGATTGCATTGCGTATGTTCTGCTACGACAATATATGGATAGGTGGCTGATATAGAACAGGTTCTCCTCTTTCGTAGAATCCCATGGCCAACCCCTCATCGACCTCTCCCTCTATGTTTCCTCCCAGAACTACAGTGCCGTAACCCGACCGCTATACAATACGATCCAGTCTTTCCCCCTCCCGTACCTTACCCCGCCTGCGATTCGAGCGGCGGCGAAACAAAGAACAGAACATCTTGGCCTCTCATCACTAGATATTGATGCGGAGGATGGGAAGCCGTCACATGAACAATCAATCATACCGCAGAGTTTGCGGCGGCCGAAGAATACAGTCTCAAGTCTGCTTGCGGCGTCGCCTGAGGCGAGTGCACAGATCAGACTTGATGCCTTGGCTACGGACTTTCTGGAACCTTTGCAGATGTTAAAAGGCAAGAAACAATTATTTGTCTCTGACTCTCAGTTCTCGAGCCTGGATTGCTTGGCGTTGGGATATCTATGTTTGATGCTCATCCCAGAGCTGCCTCAACCATGGCTGTCGAAGGCTATGCGGACCAAATTCCCAGCATTGTGTACGTGGACGGAAGGGATGAGGGACACGGTATTCAGCAAGAATGTTAGTTTGAATGATGCATTCTTGACGAAGCTGGGGGATTCGGAACTAGATGTAAGATTACGGAGATTAAGAGGGAGAAGCCATCTACCGTGGAAAGCACCAGAAAATAGAGGTGCGACGGCGGTAGGCAGTGCTTTTGTAACCAGTATGGCGGATTCAATACCCGTCATTGGTCAATTAAGGAGAAATACGAGAATGCGGCAGCATGGTGGGAAGACGCCTGATGAGGGAACACAAGATTCACACTGGGGATATTTGTACGCTATTGGAGGACTGATTGCGGGGTTGGGGGTTTTGGGCGGATACTTGTTCCAGCGAGGATTGATTTCCTTCCCTTCAAATGAGGAGGAAGAGAAGAGTCGAGGACTGGAAAGTTTTGGAGAAGCAGGGCACGCTTTGTCATTTTTAGCGGATCAGATGGATGTTCAAGCACAGAGGGAGAGGATGGTTGAGAGGAATTACAGCCACGGTGCACCTCTAGCGGAGGTCGATATTGAAATCGAGAAAGACGGAGTCAAGGCTGTAGAGACTATCTCTTGAAAGAACTCAAGAACAGAAGAAAATCAATAAATCGACACCACTCAATTATATTGCCGAAGTGTAACCTGTACCGAAGTTTGAACATCGAGCTTTAAAAAAAAACGATCTTCTAATGGATCCCACAAAAAGCAAAAAAAGAAATCGACACCTATGAGATTCGAACTCATGCTCCCGAGGGAAACGCCTAACAACTAGGAGAAACTCCATAGCAGGGCGTCGCGTTAACCACTCCGCCAACTAGATGATGTTAGTAGAATTCTTCTGAAGAAGATAGGCGAAGCTTACAGTGCCTGTTCGCTGATTCGTTGGACAGAAAATGCTTATTTCAAACTATACTGTTCGTTTGTGGCACCCGGCGAGATGAAAAGGGAAGGGTCAAACGGCGTGAAGTCATTTTTCGTGGGTGGATTTCTGTAAGAGGCTCGCTGGTGAACTCGCCTACCTAGACTCGCTTATTCCTCGGTTCTGAAGAAGTTTGCGCACATTTTCAAAAAGTATTATCCTTTTCGAAAGAGTGAAAAAGAGGAAGGAACAAGAAGAAAGAAAAGCAAAAAGAGACGACATCTGTAGGACTCGAACCTACGCTCCCGAAGGAACTAGCTTTCTAGGCTAGCGCGATAACCACTCCGCCAAGATGCCAGATTAATGATTCTATTAATAGAACTTGGAAGAAAATGCTTATTTAACTTTATACTATTTCTCAACGATCCAGAACGGAAAAGGAGGATCTGGCCGTCTTCGAGCACTCGTCGGCCTTAGAAACCCAGCTTTGGGCCTAGTACTTAGAGGAAGGCTCACCGCCTTGTTCTGCTACAACCGTTTTGTCTACACAATAAGCGAATGCGGTGAGGCATTCTTCAGGTCTGCTGACTCCACACGTGTCGTTCTTGGAAATATTGAAAATTTCGTTTTCTCCTTCTTCTCAATTATTTAATTATGTGCTTCATTGGTTGATGTTGTTCAATCATCATTATTCAAGCACAATAAAGCTCGCATCCCCAATTGTATTGCATTAATTCCAGAGTACAAATAGCCTATCTTCTTTTCGCTCCTTCCTCTCTCAAGATAGAACCCGCCAAATCTCTTACTTTACTTTGGTTTTCGTTCCTTCTTCTGCTTCTTCCTTCCTGATTTTTGGCTACTCTGTCGTTGCGCATTCTCTTGATAGCCATCTGCTTCATTGCTTGAACTTGTATTGACGGTCGTGGACCATGTTTCGTCATCCTGCGTATGCTCAGCGGCATAACTTGCAAGGTCGTCGCCGTCATGTCGGAATGTTGGGCCAAATGCTCCTTGGCATCCATCAGCCTCGCAATCCTTACACTATTCTGAGACATCTGCTTACCGTTGATGCTCACGAGAGAAGTGTACGTAGCCCCTCCTTCCAAACTCGGTGCGTCGCATGGCTGTTCAAGGAACATCGCCATCGTGTAACATGTGTGCCTAAAAAAAGCAGACTTAAAGACGAAGGCTTGGGATCCCGTGATTCAGGAGAGGTATCAACCAGGAGTTATCACCTCAAAACAGAACACCGGAACTATGACAGTTATTTATGCCATGTTCTCTTGAGGATGCCCACTTCCTGCTACCATCCCGAAGCAGACTCTTCCACGCCGAAACGGCGTACACAGAACGGAAGGCACCAACAAAGCATCGTCGATGTCCAGTGAGAAGGTCCCGGTGTACTCCTCATATGCCACGTCGAGCGGTTCTTTACCGGTGTAGACGACTTCTACTTCTCTCGTTTTGGGGTGGCGGGGGAGGGCTCTGTGTGGAAAGTGGTCGATTTGAGTTTGGGATGCGTGATCGAGTACCCCAAACTAACCTATCTCACACCGATACGATGTGATTGGTCGACCATATATTGAACGGCGAGGTTGTTTCGGTATATGCACAAATGTTCTCACCGAGTATGCGCGAGGGCGTCCGCGTCTCGGATCGTGTCAGACTCCACGAAACAGAATCCATTCCCCACAACCTTATTTACGGTTTTGTGGAGCGGTATCGGCGAGGAGATTAGATGAATTCCTATCCGGTAGCTTGCAGGATCTCCCGTGTCACGTACCGGGACCCTTCACAAGAGCCTCACTGGTCAATCTGTGGGCGAGCCTTCGCCGCTGTCAGCCAGGCTGCCTTGTCTCTCCTTGACAGTTGGTATCATCTACACCGAGATGATTCAATTGGTTAAGCATGATACCATGCCAGATGTATCAGCGGCACAGATGCCAGCGCACGATTTCAAAAGAAATCTTTGGTCCACTTAGCCAACCCTGCAAAAAAGGGCATTTACCTCCAACCTTGCTTGATGCCTTGCTCGACCCGCTTGCTAATCATCATGTGACACGCCATACATATATACATAATTTCGCGATCTTTGGGAAGTCATCAACAAACTTGGATGTCGGCTTCCTGACCTGCACAGCTTTCTAGTCTTGCGCCTCCGCTCTGTTTCTTCCGATTGGAATAAGATATTCAACTACTCCTAGGAACTTGTTACTATTACACCCCATGCACGGGAATTTTGTACTCGAGAACATGGCATCAGCAATCAACACTCCAGCTAGAAGAAAACGATCACACGATGGAGCCGAATACGACTATGTCCCTAGGACTCCCGGTACTATATTTCCCATGGACCTCGATCCCTACACGACATATGGAGCTATGTACTTCGAGCCTCCCAGACGTTCAGTGCAAGCGTCTCTCAGCAATTACTTCGATAGGGCTGATGACTTCGGCGTCAGAGATTCACCCACTTGGCCCCGGGATAGCCTTCAGGATCCATCAATTCATGACTCCTATTTTGGCAACATGTCCCTTTCCCGAAACGGCTTTGAAGTCCCTGAAGCCGACTATACCTTCTCGCATCCAGGAAGCAATACGACCCTTGTTACAGGAGATCCTCAATATGGTGGATCCTTACATTCCCAGTTCCGTGTCAACCAGCATGCGGACATGAACAATATTGGCAGAGATCTATGGCCGCGGAGGACATTCGAGCAGTCTAACCTCCCTGTTGCAAGCAATGTCTCTGACTGGGTAGCAAACTCCGTCGAAACCTCAATGCTACTCCCAGAGATCACGATCGATTCTCCATTAGGTTACATTCCTCCCCCAAGCCATTTTCCCGATCCACGTAACTTGCCTGAACCCGAATCAGCTCTCGCCCAAAGCACAATAGGATCTTCAAGGAGGACAGAGCAGTCCTATCATTGGGGTTCTCACACAAGCTCTAGCTCTGAAACCAACTTCCAGACTCCTTCTTCAAGCCTCAGTACCAGCGACGGAGCATTTGACCTCAGCTCACGCGGCGCTTGCGTTGATTTACCTCATCGACATCACAGAGGCAGCTTGTCAGCAGATGCCTCAAGCTTCAATGGAAATAGCGTAGGCGCTATTTCGCAATGGTCAGCTTACACGCCACAAAGCTCTTCGATAGACGATTGGCCTACAAGCTTGCAAGATCAATCTGGGATGCCAAGATCGAAGGGGAAGATCCGCGGCGATGAAGTGAATGTCCATGACGTGCAAGGTCAATTCACCAGTCCCATTCCACCAGCATATTTGGACAGACCTCGACGAAAGCCCGTTATTCTTCCCGCTGCGCCAAAACAACCGGTCGGTGCGGCAAGTGAAGGCAACAAGGACATGCAAGCGAGCCTAGACATTACCAAAACCTCACGAAGGACATGCGATCGACGAGTACTCTCCGTCAACGGCAGAAGAGAGGCCGAGGCAGTTCGGAAGGTAGGGGCCTGTCTCATCTGCCGTCATTTGAACAAGACAAAGGTATGCTCTAGGGGTCCACTACATTGTCGAGAGGTTCTTAACTAACTGGCTCAAGTGTTCGTCTATTCCCGGAGCACCTTGTGCGAGCTGCAAAAGGCTACTTGGGCGTCGAGAGCAGCTGTTGGAAACGAAAGACTTGGTTACCGGCATATGTATTCGGGTCGACTTGCAACATTATCGCAATGAAATCGATGGTTCGTTTGCTCATTAGTCACCTCCCAACGCTTCTGATTACGCTGACATTCTTGAAGACCTATACGACGTGAAATTTCGAAAGTACAACATACCTATAAAGCCATATGAATCGAGACGAACAATTGTCATTGGCCACTCCATCAAGTCTGGTGGAGTGAAATGTGCTTACTTCCCGAAAGACATTACTCTCTCGGTGGATGTTCAGGATTGTGAATTCATCGGCCATGGATTCGGACGCAAGACAAGGTGGGAAGAGAACTCCAAGAGAATGTCGTCCTACAGGATAGATGAGAGCACTTTACCCACTCCCGATAAGCTCGATACATGGGGGAGGAATCTCATGGCAGAATTCTCCAGACAGCTTTCGGACTTCGAGCCTGCTATCCGAGACAAGTTTCTCTTCGAGTACTGCAAAATCACCCCGCTTCTATCATTCGTAAGCCTATCTCCAGTGCCATTATCGAGTGAGATACTCACCAACTTAGCACAAACCCGTGGACCTGACTATCCGCATGATAAGTCTTGGCCTCTGGCTTCACGGCACACATCCAGCGATCTCCCCAGCTGACTTGAAGCTACACGATGATCCACTTCTCAAAATGTCCGACGGTAGTATCGAACAAATGCTCTCGCCCATTGCACGAGGCCAGCTCCGATCAATCGCTGCCAAAGGGATGGAGAAAACCGAAAAAGAGATGCTCAAGTACTTTGACGACGCGATCAAGAGACCTCCTGAAGATGCTACCATCATTGGCATATGTATATGGCGCTTGGCATTGTTGTATAGATTAATGATGAAACGGTACAAGGTCATTCTATATGATGGTGAAGTACCCTGCTGCGATTATTTACAGCTGCTAACTAATGCCGTGCAGCTTGCGTGGACAGGCGTCGAGAGAAGCAGAAGGTCATGTACGAAGCCATGACTACAGGTTATAGTTTGTTATATCACAAATCTGCATCCCCTTACTCACCAGACTGGCGCATCGAATGCCATCTCGATTCTTTTGGGGAAGATCACAATCTCGCACGTATCTTCCTGCTGCTGAAAGATGCCGATGAGCAATTTTGTGAGTCGAAATTTTTTGCCTCTGTCCGAATCTTGGAGACTAGCTAACTAGCATAGATGAAGAGAACGTGAATGATAATGATGATTTGCATGCTAGGAAGTTGTTCTGGGAACGGATGGTGAAGAGTCGGAAAAGAACACGAGGAGACGCGCGAGTTAAAGCAAATGACAGCTAACAGAAGCAAATCACTTTCCTCAGATCTCATTGACTAGAGTTTATGTCACATTTGAGTTCAAGATACCATGTTCGAAAATCGCCTACATACTGTTATTGGAAAATAAGGAAAATGACACTGACTAAAAGTCTTTCAATTCGATCATCTGAAGTTGAGACGTGTATCACGTGCCCATCCTTAAACATCAACCTTCAATCTTGACGAGCCTTCAATCCTTTTAGCGCTAGAGCAAATAAACATCATACAAGCGAATGCTTAACGTTGATATAACCAACCAGCTCACGCCGAGCGACGAAGCGAGCAAGAGGGGAACAGAAGAACCTCACATCACGTGAACAGCTTCTCGACACGCTAGTACTGTACAGCTTTTCAGGATATGAGGATATAAGAAAGAGCTCAGGCTCAGCCATAGTAATAGTAATTCTCCAACGTCTTTCCTTTGCTCCCGCACAACCCCAATTCAGTTCGAGCAGTATTTCCGAGAGCCAGCGATTGAGTTCTTAACGTTAACGTTCTAGTTCGAGTCCTAGTTCTAGTCCTCGCTTTGGGACTTTCGCCTTGAGTGTGAATTTGAATTTTGAATTTGAATTTGAATTTGAATTCGAATCCAAAGACTCAACTCGACTACCTGGACTGAACTGAAGCGAAAAAGAAATTACTTCACATGTCAAAGTATAAGATGAGATGTAAATCTAACAGAATCCAACTTCTCTGCTGCTGTCGCCGCCTAAGAGTATGTTTTGGTAGAAAAGGAGAATTATGACGGTCTCGGGTTTGTGCTCTGCTGCCAGGCACTACCAGATTCGAGCATCCAAATGCCCTGCTTGATAAGTTGATGAGACTGTTCTGTCTATATTGTAGCCATCGAGCAAGCTCTCCTAATAGCAGAATGAGAAATTCATTATGTATCAAAAGCACGGGAATGGAACGGCACTCGTCAACTTGTATAACAACCGACTTCTCATCACCTCACCACTTCACCAAAAAGCTTTAGCTTTAAGGACTATCATAAGTCAATATAACTCTCCTTACAACTACCAAAAACGGGAACATGTCATTATGATTCCATCCCTTTCTCTAACCTGACGCCCAAACAAGTCTAACAACTTCTCAACAATACTTTGCAACTAGTCCTTGATCACAAATTCATGTCTGTCTCTTTCAATCACGCCTCGTAGCTTGTTGTTTCCAGATTGTTCTGCTTCTGTCCAAATCTTCTCAAGAGCGTAGCCAGCTGTCCAGGTGCACCGTTTGATATTGGCAAATCGGTTGCGGCGCCGTTGTCAATTATGTTGGCCGCCGGTACCGCAGTAGGCGCTCCCTCCTTAACTTCTTTTACCAGTAAAGGATTGCCGACCACGTGGCCGACCGCCACTGTGGCAGTTGGCACAATGTTTACACCCAGAGAGTTGGCATTGGCTGCAACATTGCCGGCAGCTCCAATGGGCGGAGCAATGGCGTTGCCAGCAATGGTATTGGCACCCGAGAGTACATTGCCAACTGCGTTACCAACGACGATAGGTACCCTAGTAACCTGAGAAATGGCATTGCTAACCGGAGTATTGGCATCGGAAAGTACATTGCCAGCCGTGTTGCCAATTACCGATGCTCCAGTAGGCTGTGCATTGCCGACTAGAGAGTTTGCAGCCACAAGGGCAGAAGCCACATTCGCCATGACCGTGCTGAGTAGACCACCCGAGAGACCGCTGACATCTGCGAGAGCAGATTTGACATTGGCCATAAAAGGATTGGGCGCGGTTTCTGCACCACCAATTACGCTTCCTGCGAGGCTAGTTGCCTGGCTGAGAACTGGACCAGGAGATGTGCCGAATGCGCGCAGTGAAGACGATGCTCCAGCAACCCCATTCAGACAGTCTCGAGACTTCAAGACTACAGATCCGTCGATACAGGTAACTGATCCTAAGCCCGTTGTCATTGCCGGACCCAAGGCCAGAGCGGAAGCAATACTGGGGGGCTTGGCTGTGAAGCTCGCCATGGTGGATGGGACAGTCTGTGCCAATGATCTATGGTACTAGTCAGGATTGGATCGAACAACTGCTAATACAATTATACTCACATTGAAACACTCGAAAGAACAGCTGCGGCAGAGTTCACAGGCCCAGAGTCTCCACCAGTGGTGGGACTTGGAATACAGTACCAACTCGCACTGCAAGCTCCACATGCCCATCCAAAACCACAAGGGCAGCTTTGTGGTGCTGTCTGTGAAGGTGGGCAGAACCACCCATCTGGGCATTCTGAACAAGAGTATCCAGCATTTGGGCAAGGGTGAGTTGATGTCTGACTGCCTCCAGGATAAGGACTGGCAACGGACGTATTCGCTGATAGCGCTGGTGTGGTATTAGGCGTCTCTGCTACTGGACAGTCCTCTTGACGTTTTGCTAAAACTCCATTCGCGCACGCAATCAGTGGTGGTTGTATTGGGAGAGTTGTGTTTGCTGGAGGAAAGTAAGCAGTTGGCGATGGGCATACACTATGAGAGCATGAATTAGTTGTTAGTAAATTCGAGCATCAAAGAGACCATACCTGACCGTCTCGGTACAAGTGACAGTGAAAGCAGCAACAAAGCTGTAAAGCGTGGCTGTTTCAGCATAGTGAGTGCTGTGCCATGTTTCAGTGACAGTGCACGTTTCCGTCAATGGAGCTGGACAGGCTGTGCAGATTGACGTGGATGTGGATGATGGCGCCATTGGTAATACCGGCTTTGATGTCGCCGAGGAAAGTAGCGGAGCAGACGTGATGTTGTGCGGTAACGTAGCGCTTGAGTGAGAGCTATTGCAAGTCGTGCATAGTGCAGTCTGAGGCAGGAATTCTTGCGGTTCACCTGTGGTCGAGACAAATAATCCTCCAGACGAAGCCGAACTGTTCTTCGACAAGGTTGCAGACGCAGAAGAAAGTATTCCAATACTCGAGGCGCTCATGGCTCCAGCAACCATGCTTCCAACAATGCTGTTCGCAGCGTTGACGATCCCGCCTACAACACTAGTTGCTTGATTCACAGCGCTTGCAACATCTCCTAGGGCATTTAATGTTTGTACTGTTCCTCCGCTCAATGCTGACGAATCTATGCTTGCCCTGATCGGAATGACTGTAGCAGTGAGTGCGGCTGCTTGTGTTTGGATATTGTTGGCAATATTGGATCCGTCGTCGAGAAGGGCAGAAGCAACAGCTTCGACAGCATTCAAAACCCCGCCAACAGCAGGGTCTACTTCCTTCACATCCGCTGGAGGCTTGACTTTGGATGGGCTGTTGCGTAGCTTTAATTTCTGCCATTCATGTCGCAGACGTAAAAGACTTACTTCCAAGGCATATCGAATGTAATAGTGGTGCCATCTCTCCTCTGCAGCTTAATTCCATCTTCCCTGACGAAGAACTTGAAGCCCTCACCTACAGACACCACAGCAAGTACAGAAAGTAAAATTAACATCCCAATCGCAATCATTGGCGAGCCAAAACGGTGCAAGAACTGCATGGTATAGGAAACGAGTGTTCGTAATGTTAGTCAGCCAGAGGAGCGAGTGTGCAGATGGTCAAGATCAAAAGAGGGAAACGGAATGCATTGCGGGAAATGCAATGTAGAAAGGAGTACTTGCGCTTGCAAACCTCTAGGCTGCTCCTTCCATAGCAAATAGAACCAACCTGCCTATATCCAGTCATCGACGACATCTGTTCTGCGATCAAAAGTCCTACGCTCTTGCCGAAACGAGGTTGAGCGACAAAGAGCACGGAAAAAGCTGTTCTTTCATTGAGACGTAGCTAAATGGCCCAGCTCCATCCCGATGCAACACCAATTTCATTCGCAGCTAAAAAAATCTCATTCAACGCAAGCTTAATACAGATCCCACCATCTAGTATTTCTTGCCAGCACGAAGCACATCACCAAACTCCTCCAAAGGACTTCGGATAAGCTTTGTCTCCTTCCACAAGTTGGGAGTCAAGTATCCGTATGTGTTGCCGACAGCGACGAAGGTAGCCTTGAGGGTATTCTCGAGGGTCTTGGTAGAGCCGGAAGAGGAAGTGTAGATGTCGTCGACACCGGCAAGTTGGAGAAGACGCTTGACGGCGGGGGAGGCGACGAGACCAGTACCACGAGGAGCAGGGATAAGCTGGGCAGGTCAGTAAATTGCAGATGGAAGCAGAGGTTCCTGAATACTTACACGGACAGAGACGGAACCGCACTTGCCGCTCTCCTTGGTTGGTAGAGAGTGAGGAAGACCCAAGTTGGTACCCCAGTAACCTCTTCGGATTGGCAGAACGCTCAACTTCGCGATGATGATAGCGGCACGGATAGCAGTTGCGACTTCCTTAGATGTCTTGATACCGAGACCGACGTGTCCCTCAGAATCACCGATAACGACGATAGCCTTGAATCGAGTACGTTGACCGGCACGAGTTTGCTTCTGGACAGGCTTGATCTGTAAGAAAACAATTATTAGCTGTGCACATTCTCGAAATCTGCCATTGCACGCATCCATTCGCATACCTTCATAACCTCATCCTTGAGCTTTGGGAGGAAGAAGTCCACGATTTGGTACTCCTTGATGGGCAGAGAGTGCAGGTAGATCTCCTCCATCGACTTAATCTTTCCATCCTTCACAAGACGGCCGAGCTTGGTAACTGGTTGCCATTCCTTCTCCTCGTTCTTGTTGGCACCACGACGAGGTCCACGTCTTCCACGTCCACGGCCACGATCTCCTCCACGGTCGCCTCGAGAGCCAAATCCGCCTCCGCGAGCAGCAGCTCCGCCTCTAGGTGCGTCAGCCATGATTATTTCGAATTGATCGGGTATGTGATGGTCAATTCGGTGCGTTGGCGTGCGGCGACGTTGTCGTTCAAATTTCGGGGTCGAGAAAATGATGATTTTGAAAGTTTCGTGGTGTGGGATCTCGGTTAGCGATCGCGGCCTCAGAGTGTAAGGCCTTCAATGGAGGGGCAGCCATGATCACGTGTAGAGGCGTGTTTGGAACATTTATTGTTGGGAACGTAGATTATTTACGAGCTTGAGATTAAAACTCTGTGCTTTTCAGGGTCATTTGCACGCTAACGAGCCCTACAACGAACTATAAATTTATAGACTTTAAAGCAGTTTCTTAAATCGTTACTAGAAAAGTATCTTTTAGCTTCTTTATAATTATTAGACCGAAGTATAAGTAGTGGCACTTCAAAGTTATTTCGATGATTTTAAGTAAGGTGAGTAACTTAGGTGTTCCAAGGCCTAAAACGTAGCCTGAAAAGCACAGATTTTTGATCCCACATTCGTTAGGACATCATATTTGATTTTGAGACTCTTTAGTGTATTGTGAAGATTTAAATGTCATCATAACCGCTACTTCTACAGACTCGTCACTATCCAAGACCGATGCTTTCGTGTCGTATCATACATTGAGGGGTATATGTCGATATATTAACACCTCCAATTCCAATTCTCCCATTCAGACTCTCACGTACCAGGATGAAGTGTACGAGAAGCAAGCAATTGCAACAATGAGTTTGTTTGATAGATCACCCATCTCAGGACGGAGATCTCCCCAGAACTGCATTATTAGATTACTCGTACCTAGCAACACCTATGGAACGTGCTTGCTTCAACGCATCACTCTCCATGTATGCTCTTCCGAGGTATATGAACCAGCATTACGCCACTCGGGATGTGCCTGTGCCTAAGCCTTTGCCTGAGCCTTCTTCGCCATGCCCCTTTTCACCATGCTCGGTTTCCCATCCCCTGATCCGTTGAACTCCAATCGCTCGAATGCTTTGCTTTGCTTTGCGTTACCAAGAAAATGTCGTTTCCCTATATGTATGATTCCCACTATCGTTGGTCATGGCTGAAGTCAGCTGGACCGCCAGCCACCGTTCTTCGGAGCTGAGATGCATGTAACTTATCGTGTACCGTCGTGCTTCGGGTATTGGTTCGGCATCGTCTTGAATCCCGTCTCCTTCGATACTCGATAGCCACGCGCACAGGCGTGCTACGGTGATAGTGTCGTAGCAGAGACCCTCCCTTCGGGCTTTTGACCACAGAAGTGTTATGGCTTGCCGTCGTATCCGTCGGTCGCGGCATTTTGTTGCTGTGACCATCAGAGGGAGAATCGTGCCCATATCGAGCGTGAAGCGGGAGGAGTTGCTTGGGTCTTCGGAGCTCTGGATCAATTGCTGAGCCTTGGTCACGATCTCAGCGAAGAGCTCGTTGTATTCGTCGTAAAGCAGTTCCGTGTGCTCCACGCTGGAAGCAAGGAGGACGGTGGCAACATTGAAGTAGATACTCAGCATGTCAGACGAGTTGGCCATGATATCTCCTGCGCGAACTTCTTGCGCAAAAATAACTTGAAATGACGTCCGCCACTGATCTAATTGTGTAGAGTAGTGGTTGTGTTGGTGGAGCCAGAATGGTGTGGTAAGTTTTTCTGGATGTTGATACGAATGAGCGACTGACTTCCGATAGAATTGTCCTATTCCTTGCATCAAAAAGTCGAAAGATTCTCGCGCTTCCTGCACACTGTCAAATGATTCCGCAACGACAACATCTTCCCAGTCCGATTCTGGCATGGGAAATGGCGGCGGAACAAATAAGCCTTGAACATCGAGTCGAGCAAACATCCTTCCAAGATCATCGACCAGTCCATCTTGAATCTCCGACAGTGAGTCCTGCGATAACCTGGAGCTCTGTCCTCGACGTGCTGTTCTCCAGTCGGCAAGAAGTCTCGACCCGCCGCGAAGATGTGTTAATGCGCCTTCATAACAACCCTGGAGTGCCTCGAAGCTCATATATAGTACACAACAAGTGAGCGATGTCCTCAAGTGGCGGCGTCCATCGGAAAGAATGGCTCGCAAAGCCGCGATGGACCTGCTGTATAACCTCAACGAAAACTTGTGATGTTCATCAAGATGTTGATGATCAATCTGTGGAAACCCAGATAGTGAGAGTCTTGTTGGAAATGATGTGACCTCGAGGGACTTTGCGAGTGCTCCTAAAGCTATCGTGACATATCGTATTGGGGCATCCGTATGGCAGAGCTGAAGAACCTTTTCAGTCCAGAATGTGGGGTCGAAAGACCCACATATCTCCGCCGCAGTCTTATCGCAAAACCGTTGAAAGTACCGTCGCTCATCTGGAGTTCCTGGAATCGCGACAGACGGTGCATACTGCATCACAGACATCGGTCGTGGATGGATCGGTACGGGCGCGACATTCTTGGATGAATCGTCGAGCGCTTCAGGTGCGTATCCTCCACACTCCCGACCGAGATTCTGACATCGCACGCACCCCGGTTTCGTTTCGTCGCATTTCACACGACGTTGTCTGTGTACAATTAGTTGAAACAAACACAGAACGCTCGATAATCGAGCATTGAAAGGTCTATCAACGTGTCGACGTGAAATGAAAGGCCACCCACTTGCAAGTCTGGCAGCCGGTCTTCGACCTCGGCCCACTCTTTCGAAGCCCTTGACTCCTGGACGACTGCTCGGGCGAGGCCTGATCTGGAGCTGCAAATTGGTTGAAGAACTTATAAACGTTGGGATACGGGTGCCTCAGTGCCATCGTTCTTGTCGTCGAGTAGATGTAGGTTCTGCATCAGAGTCGATGCGTGTTGAGAGCGAGAGAGAGAGAGAACGCGAGAGAGATCGATCGAGCTGCTGTTTCGGGATGATCGTGGTCGGATTATTTGCATCTGCTCAGAGAACAGGTTCGGACGAGTCAAAAGGCCCGGTTGCATGTTATTTGGCTGGCTCCGTTTCTCACCGTCAGGATCCCTTCCGTACGCCGTGGTCGACCGTCTGCTTTAGGTATTGCCCATGACGATGGAATGTTCAACCTTGAAAAGGAACCGACTCGGCCACGATGAATTGCGCTGCGTTGCTTTATGGGTAATCTATACGGTGTGATAGTGCGCATGGGACCAATCTGGCTAAATGAACAGGCCAGTGACAAGTGAATCTAGATGGTTACCAGCAAATAGACTCATACATGATGTGACGCTTCCGGAACCCATCTGGCATGCTGGGTGGTGGATTCCCCTCTCCCCCAGACACTCCAGAGTGGTTACCAGAGATGGATAAAAGACCAGGGATCGCAGGCGGACGCCAGCCAGTCGCGGCGCGGCAATAGATGACGAGAGGCCAGGATCTCTCACGTGAGCGCGGGCTGGAGGGGGGCGAGCTGGGGGGGCGAGCTGGGGGGCCCGCTGCTGGACTCCTGGAGCATGAAAAGGCGTCCGTTCTGGCTGCGGCTAGGCCTTCGCTAGGCCTTCCTCAGCCATTGGCAAGCCACCAGCAGGCCGACCCCCAGACCACCCCCAGACCATTTCCCACCAGTCGACCAGTGCGAGCCGTGGGACAGCTGAGGAGGAGGCGTGGAGGCCTGCTCATGCCATGCGCACAGTAACAAGCGAGGCCGAGTTGTATACACAGGACATCATTGGCGGCCACACCATGGCGGTCCTCCTATACCTGCGTAGCGCTTAACAGGCCACGCTGGTGATGCTGCTGTCGGAGATCCATACCGACAATCCGGAAGATCAGACTCCCTCATTCGCGTCGTCCGCTCCCTGGGCGCTGCTGGCAGCGTGTGGCTTGGCGGGCGCCGAAATACGATGCCATGCGATGATGCGAAGGAGAAGGCGAGACGGGAGAAAACAGGAAAGGTGACTCTCGAGTTGGCCGTGGCAGGATCCCGGAATGCGGATGAATGGATGTTGCGGTGTCACGGTGTGCGGCCCTGCTGCACTGCTGCACTGCTGCACGGTGCTGAATGGTGAAGGGTGGAGGGTGAAGGGTGAAGGGTGAAGGGTGAAGGGTGAAGGGTGAAGGGTGAAGGGTGAAGGGTGGTGGTGTCCGTGCTGCGGTGCAGGTGCAGACCTCGGAACTAGCTCCTGGTGCGAAGACGGCAAAGAAGGCGAAGAAGGCGAATAGTGCGAATAATGCGAATAATGCAAATAATGCTGTGGTTGTCGCGGTACGAAGTCCACTGAGCACGCTAACGTCGAAGGGTGCGCGGCTGCAGCGAGGTTGGCGGGGAAGCTGGAGTCGCTTTGGTGGGTCTTCGGTAGCGGGAGTCCCTCGTTTTAGTGGGGGCATATGTACTTCGTGTAGAACCCTTGGAATCGTCGAGAGAATTGGTCCTTTTTCTTTGGTTCCTGCGTATAGCGACAAGATCATCGAGAGACAGCTCTCTCAGAGTCGTAGCCGCGCCTCAGCCTTACCCGTATCGTTGTTTCTCCACGGCCGGCGCTCTTATCTCTCATCCCTCATCCCTCATCCATCACGCGTGCCCTTTCCTTCTCGGTGATGCCTGCACCAGCTCCAGGTCTTGGCACTTCCTCGCCATGGTTGAGAACGAGTCCAGTACGGCAACGATGGGATGCAGTCGTCGCTCGAATTTGCTAGCCGTCAAGTGGCGGAAATTTGAGGAAAACTTCCAAGCACTGCTCACCGCGGTGTAGAGAATAGTCTCACAGCTTGCATGAAGGAATGTTTCACAGCTTCTGTGCTTCCACCAGTGGGGTTGTTCCCACACGCAAAGCTGTTTGCCAAGCATGAACGCAGCAGTCACAGCTGTCCAGGAGTGGTAGTGTTCCAGAATACGGCCATAGCTTTCCGCATTCTATAGCTCATGGGAGCATCTGTTATGTCCTGTGCTTCAAGTCCCCTCCGTAGTTGTCGCAATCTTGGCTTCTGCGGCAATTGCTCAATGCGGAGTGCATGCTAGCGGGAAAGCAAATTAAAGTCAGGTCCGGATGCATGCCTTTCCCCTCAAAAGGCAGATCAGTCGTCCCCCATGCCTTCGAGAAGAATTCTTTGATCCCAGCCCCAGGCTCTTGCTTCCCTGTGGTTGATCCGGGACCCACTTGCCACGAGGTCAATTCATGCATTCGGCAGCTTTCGCGCAACATCTTTCTGACACACTCGGTCCCAAAACCAATTACCGCCCCTACCAATTCTTTGGATCGCAATCGTACTCTTTCTCTTTCGGCATGTGACAAGCGACGTACAACCCTAATCAGTGCCGCTCGGCATCTTGATTGACCATTCGGAGCTGATGGCTGCCCTTGAACCTCTCAACCCGGTCTCGTCCGTTTCACTTTTGGGTCTGTGACCTTCGAGCAAATTGATCGCAATATGGATTCACAAAATTGTAGAACTAGAAAGCACACTTGTGCCCCGTCTTTCACTGTTCCCATCAGCATGACTGTGCTCAGACCCCTACGAACGCGAAGCACATTACGATGTCTTTGTTCAACATTGAGGACACGGTTGCCCTAGAATCGGTTGTATGGGTTGATTTATCGCTATGGAAGGAGCCTCGGAAGAGCCGGAAAGACTTCGACGGCCATCAAAGACTCTATGCTCATTTAAAGACACGAAAAACTTTTGTTCGCCGCAAAAGGAAAGTCATCGCTGTTTCCATTAGCATCGTCCAGGCTTCTTTTGGGACGTATTTCTTACCAGTGCAAAATATGCCGCGGTTCACTGCCAATTCGAATTAGCTCCGTGGAAAGAAATCATCGCTGTTTTGATCAGCTATGCCCACAATGCTTTCAAGAAAATAATCTGTTACCTTTCGAGAGTCAACGCTTTTGTGCTTCTGAGTTCAAGCTATTTTTGCGCAAGGTCTCGCCACTTCTGTTAGCTATTGCCAAGATAGTCTCAAGACAAGGCCCTCTCACCGATCCAAATCGAAAACCAAGGTGTATGTATCTCCCCATTACCCCCCGTCCCAGTCCAAGTCCAGAAAGCAAATTTCCTCAAGCTGTAATGCCCGCGCCTGTTCCTGCTGCCGCTCCAGCTCCACCACCACCAGCAGGATGATCCTTCTTCATTGTCGGTTGTGGCTTGTGCGACTTTGTTCTTTGATCCACGAATCTACCCTTCGTCCTTGACTCATAATTGCTTCCTCTCCCTGCTACGGTACGACCATCCTTGATATCCTCGAGCTTACACGCGCACTCCTCGGCTGAATAGCCTCTTTCTTGGCACGGCGTACAAGGGGGACCGCCTTCACAAGGAAACGTTCCTTTCCGACGCGCTTTTCGACAATGTGCGCAGCACGGGTCGTTCTTGACGCCCTCAACACCTCTAGATGAGGCACTCCAGAATTTATACGGAGAGGTATGGTGTCTTGGTCGACGACGTTGTCCGAAACGAGGAGGAGATCCTACACCCGTAAAACCGTCAGTAATCCGCACGTACAATACTCTTTTGATATTGTTGAGCACAAAGCCCGTCATTTCACGACGAAAAATAAAAGTTCAGCGGAAAGCTGACGTTCGATGAAAGGCTTTCGTTCCACTTACTTTCCGTCTCGCTCTCATCAACCAGACGCGGCCAACCTGGGACGACTGGTAATCTATCTATAAACCATTAGCCTACTCCAAAATCCAAAATCAAGACAGGAAACTTTAACAGAGATGTCGTCCATACCTCTCGCATCGGACGGACCTGGATAGGCACGTTCCCAAAGTGCCCTGTCGCCGTCGCTCAATTCTCGCCATTCTGGCCAGAAGGGGTTACTCTCTTCATGCGTTTGGTTGTCAAGAAAGACCAGATAAGCAAGCTGGGCTTTCGTCTGAGGCAAGCTAGGTGATTGACCCATTGTCAAGTTAATATGGCCGCTGTCGTTGTCGTTGTTAAGCTCGTCTGATTTGGGATGTGGCTATAAGGAGATAGATCTCAGGGGCGTTAGCGAGCGCGAAGCGAGCTAGCTAGCTAACGGCGACGATATCATGGTTCTATTCACTGGTGGTCTGAGTTCCGACGAAAGGTGAGGTTGCGAGGATATAGTTGTGCTATTCGCTGATGCTCTAAGTCTCGACGAAAGGCGATTTTTGGGAGTCTACGCTCTAATTTACAAAGGGTCGAAAGCCATCATGCTACAATGGTGCTAGCCATGTCCCATTTGCAGAAGCTATTTTGTTGTAATACCACCATCTACACCCCAATCTTCAAAACACCAAGGTCCCTTCATACCGCAACACTTCTAGCTCCATATCCAGCTCCAGCGCCTCCAAAACCACCCCCCTTCCTCCCTGAACGTGACTTATTAGACGATGGTGCGATATATCGCCTATCTTTATTCCCTCTCTCCCTCTTCTTCTTATCCCAACCCTCATGACCCGTAACCTCATCAATTCCCTGACATTTCCGCGCACTCAACCCACGCTTTTGGCACTGAGTACAAGGTGGACCTTCCTTGCACAACTCCTTGCGTCTTTTGGCTCTAATGCAAGGACCGCATCTTGGGGAGTTTACAACGCCTTTCTCGTTGTTGGAAGAGGCTGTCCAGACTTTGCTAGTGCTGGAGGTTGATTGGTTTGCTGGGCTGTTTGGGATTGGTGCCGGTGCTGGGGTGCGGGTTAGGATGATGATTCGGGTGGGAGTCGAGATATTTGGAAGTGTTGCTTGAGAGCGAGTTGAGATGCGCTTTGAGGGTTGAGTCAGGGCGGATTTTGATTCTGCTTTTGGTGCTGAAGAAGAGCTAGCTGGAGGTTCTACATCTGTGGATTTGTAAGTTATGAGCAAACAGTCTTTTAAGCTTATTGAAAATAAAGCCGATGACCATGAAGTAAACCGGAGGTGGGAATATAGGACAAAGTAGAAGACAAAGAGCCTAATGTGATTTCGGACCTTTTTGGACGACTTTTCGCTCAAAGCCAAACATTCGACGAAAGGTCATATACATACCATCTGTGTCTACATCGCCCATCTCTGCGTTGCCGTCCGTACCATGGCTCGCGGAAGCAGCAGCCAAAGATGGCCACTCCGTGACAGAAAGCAATTCAACTAACAATCATTCAGTCCACCGAATCCCCCACAAACGAAGAAAGGATGTCCACAAACCATCAATCTCCTCCGTCGCCATCCCAGGATATCTAACTTGCCATTCCGCCTGTTTTTCTCTTGTCAACCCGGTCATAAAGTACGGTCGACGCTTTCTCTCTTCATCACCCAGACAGTTCTCGTAGTAATAGCCGTATGCTATTTCAGCTCTTGATATAGAAGGTGTGCTTTCGTCCGCCATTTTTGAGTAGTAAGCGCGTTCGTCGTAGTCAAGGTCGCGCGACTTCTTGGTGTCTGTGGGAGGTGCTCAAGGGGTTTAGATAGAGTTGGAATGGGTTAAGCGGGGCTAGGCTACGCGTGATTGGGTAGTGTGTCCTTTTCGCTCGTCGTGAAAGTTTCGACGAAAGGTGAAGTTGAGTAAGTTGAAGTTATTCAGGGGTACCGAGCATGTGACTTTTTGCTAAACTGAGTAGGTAGATTAGCGGAAAGAACTTGTTCGCTGGCGATATTATCACGGATGGAATAATTTGCTGACTTTAATGTATGTTCTTGATAAGCAATGGAAGGCGGCATAAACCTGGCTTTTCAATGTCTGTTTTTAATAAGTGGTGAAAGGTAATATAAAATTGGATTTCCATTATTTGTACCTATATTCCTACAAAATATTTACAATAAGTTGCTTTGAAGTTGATGAATGTTCCAGATTTTTGGATGTGTTGCACTATTTTTTTGCAAATTGAAACTACATCATCTCTTCCCAAGTGCTCCACTGAACATTTGTTGACATTCTTTTAGAGTGATAGAATGTATTATTTCAAAGTACCTCTTTGCTGTGCCAACTTCCAAACCAAATGATTTCGCAAACTCGCCACTGCTACCTAAACACTTTTCAAAGATTCACAACTCGCACTCCAACACTTCAGCAAAGCAGCAAGACAAAAGACATTTTCAACATCTCCACCATCCACAATATTTCTCCATCTTTGGATGCTTGTATCAAACGAAAATCCATCAACGTTACCTCCTATATCCATGCCGCTCACTCCGCCTCCAAGTCCAAAACCTTTACCCCCGAACCCAGAACCCGATTTCCCATCCTTATCCTTCCACCAACCACTACCAAGTCCAAGGTATCTATCGGGATAGATTCTCCCCAAGTTTGGTCAACCAACAGCATTAACTCGGCGCCAGGTATCGCTGATATGGCTACTTCGACTTTTCTCTATCCACCATAATAATGTCACGAAATAAGAAATGTCCCTGCGAAGCGAAAATCCCTGCCGATTGAAATGCGACCCTTGTCAGTGAGCCAAAATAAATAATTTATTGATATAAAGAAATTTTCATCTATTTATAAATATATTAATTTGTGTTAGAGTAAGTGGCAGATTTGGCTATAGGATTTAGTTAGGTGATTTAGGGGAGAGCCGTCGTATCGCGTCGGGCTTTCGGAATGGGTTTGGCTTTTGGAGGAACGTAGTTTTGAAGCGAGAGATAAAACTGTCGGTAAAACTCGTCGGGAGAATGGTAACAAAAAGGTGTGGCACTCAGCACCTAGTATATATGCTGTATTGTGCCTCTTGTTTTGTACTCTGAGAGGAAAGGAGAGCTTCGTACGAAGCTCCCCTTATATGCTAGCTAGAGGTCACGTGACCCTGGCATTCTTGACTAAAAGCTTGATCTTACGTCCCAACAAAAACCTTTTGAATAGCTATATTTGTGATAGGCTGAATCACCTAAATAACTCAAGGTGCAGTCGCGATATACTATTATTGAACTCGATATAAAACCAAGGTAAGCTCGGTGCTAAATTGGATTATACTCTTAATTAACGGATACAAAGGGTTACTATAGCAACCTCTTGACAATCACTTGACTGCTACCTGGCCAGGGGCCTGGCAGCCACCGTATCCCCTCCGTACAATAGCCCAGCCGAGGCCTAGCCTCGAGCTCCCAGGGGCCTGACCCTTTACATTACCCCTTTTCTCCCTCCCTCGTATTACTGCCGATTCCCTTCCGATTTCTTCTTCCGTATGCCCGTACGGCCTTCTAGCGATACGTGACCTTCCCGCTTTCGAACCTCCTATTGCTCTAAGGCAATTAAATCCTTAACGAATTCCCATGGTTTTTAAATAGGCTTTTTATAGCTAATTTATTTAATTAGGTACAAATCGAAGCCTTTTCGGCCCCGTTTCTAATCCTTAATTTCGTCGATATTATATTCTTAATCGTTATTAACTTGTAGACTAATCGGGTATAGTTTAATCACTACTTGGCCTTTTAGCGGCTCGTTAATTAACTTTAGTAATCGTATAGGAAAGACGTTATAGCGATTTAAAGGAACGTCCAGCCTATACGTATATAAGCCGTATACTTCTCGTATAATATATTTTGCGTACTGCTAATCAAGCTTTTTACTTAAGCGTTTCGTAGCGATATTTTCCAAGCTTAGCTAAACTTTATTCTTTACTTTATACGCCGAGGCTTAATCTTTTCTCCGATTCGTAACCGATTCTTAAATCTCCTATATTATTGCTATAGAGGCTTTCGCCATTTCTCGTACGTTCTTTAGCTTACGGAATACAGCGTCTGCTTTCGAGATAGGGGAGTCTCGGGTACGATTCGGCTTTATTTCGAGGCTAAGCTATAGTACTTTCTAATTCCAATTATAAGTTATAAAGAAAGGCGCTACTTTTATAGCGGAGGCGTTTCGGCCATTAATCGCTTTTACTTCGATTAGCAAATAGTTTACCTAATCGTCTTAGGCTTAATTAACTAGCTCCTTTAGTATTATCTTAACGACTTTATTCGCTTGCTTTATAAACTCGTTAATTTCGGGCGAGAAAAAGATGCTAAATCGGCATTATATTTAAAGCAAATTGTATAATCTTTTTTAAAACGTATTTATAAATTATATTTCTTAATTTAAAATAATAATTTAAAGCAAATAGTAATAAAAATAATATTTAATTAAAAACTATTTCGCTACTATTTCGGCCTCGATATTTTCCAAGCTTTTCGCTACTATTTCTTTGCTTAAGCGATTCGTAAATATTATTATATTTATATATCTTTTCGATAAAAGAAAGTTTATAATAAAGTTTATAAATAATTCGAATTAAATTTGGCTTAATATCGAAAATAGTTTAAAAAAGCTTTGTTTTTTCGATTTCCAAACTTTATTACTACTATAATTATTATAAGCTTTAACGAATTATCGTATTTCCCTCGATATCTTTAGCTAAAAGAATTAATAAGCTATTATTACGTATATAAACTTTCGTTCGAGGTAAATATATATCGAGGAATTATATATTTTTTAAAATATTTTTACTTTTATATTCCTTTTCGAAAGAATCCAAATACGGTTTTAATACGTTAATTTATCGTTTATAAATACTTCGTACTTAGCTATTAACACTTTTAATTATAGACTTAGTAGGAATCGCTACTTTTAGTCTCGTACGATTTTTAAAGTTCGAGCGTATTTAAGATCGCTTCGAATAGCTTTCGGCTAATCTTTAAGCAAAGTCGATATAGTACCTATTTCTTTTTTATCGTTTTCTACTCGAGAACGATTTGTCTCTACTATTATTACTCTTCCTTTTCCTATTTATTCTAGTTTAATTAGCTATATATTTTTTTTTGTAATTTATCGTCGTTTACTTTTTTAGAAAAATTTTAATTCCTTTTTAATAAAGTATTTGCTCGATCGTTATCCACGCCTAAAATATGAATAATTCGAAAGTTGTACTAAGAAAATATTAAAGACTACTTTATTTGCTATTCGATTAACTTTTATATAATTATAAAGTATTATAAATTCTTATAGTTCGAGTAAATTTCGAACTTTTCTAAACTTTTAAATTTCGTATTAAACTTCTTAAAGCTTCGTACGATCGCGAGCATTTCTTTATTATAAATCTCGTAATTATATTTAGTTCTATTTAGCTTTCGAGAGTAGAACGAATAAAGTACGAATAGACTTTTTGCGTTAGCTTGCAAAAAGGTACTTTTAATATATTAATTTAACGAATTAATCTCGACTCGTGTTTCCTTTTTATAATTAAATGAAGTTAAAGCCGATTTTATCAAAAAGATTCTTTTTAGCTATTTAAAAGCTTTATTTACTTAATTTAACTATAAAAACATTTTATTTTTGCGAGTAAATTCGATTAAAAACTAAACTAAATTTAAATAATAGTCGATAAATCTTCGGTAGTATTAAATCAAACTATGGAAGTATATTATATAAATAATATATTAACTAAAGTTAAGAATCCTAAGTATAGCTATTTAAAAGGTTTTATCTTTCGCTTTGGAACTACGTTCCTCCGAGAGCTAAACTTATTTCGAAAGCTCGACGTAATATAACGATTCTTTCCTAAATTACCTAATTAAATTCTATAGCCAAATCTATTATTTACTTTAATATTTCTACTCAAATCTAGAATCGAATTTAAAGTACTTTTCATCTTTAGTATTTATTTTAATAAATAAAAGTTAAATAAATATAAGTACGCTTAATAGCGTTGCTAATCCTAAGGCTGAAGTCCTTTACTTATAGTACTTTAAATATTAAACTAATTTCTGGGAAACCTAGAATTTGGCTTAAATTATTAAGCATCCATAATACGATTAGATTCTATTCTATTTTTCCTCTGCATTTAATTTCTACTTAAATTATAATTTATTTAAGCGAATACTTTTTCTAAAATAGTTTTTAAAAGTCATCGTTTCTATATAAAAATTTAAGCGACTCCTACGATCTTTTCGTTAATAAAGCTTATTATATTTTTAAATTTCCCGAATAAAGTTTTCTTTAATAATTTCGTGAATTCATTAGCTACTATTTTATTAATCGAAATATATATAATCGATATACGTTATTTAGCTTCCAAATCCCGAATATAATAATAATTTATATCGATGTACTTTAATTTTTTATAAAATTGGGAGTTTTTAATTAATACTATTGCACTTTAGTTATTAGCTTTTATATCGACGAGCTTTAGGTCCTTTCTAATATATTAGGGGAATTCCATATTTCTAAGAATTTGTGCGAGCTATTATTTTTGCTTATAGTATATTACTATGCCGATATACTTAAACTTTATACTCGAGGTTACTATTAATCTTTGCTTTCGACTTTTCTATAAAATCGGTCCTTTATATAATATCGCTATATATTTTGAAATACTTTTACAATTTTTTATATTTATTTAATTAGCGTTAAAATAAAGTATTAGCAACGATTTTGCATTCGATTTACTTACTTTCGCTCTAAATTTTATTTCTTAAATCGAGTTTATAAAATAGATTCTTTTATTTATAGTAATCGGCGGCCTATATTTAATCTTTTATTTAATTATTATTCGTAAATATTTTCCGAAGTCTTTTATTCCATTATCGTATCGTTTCGTAAGGTTTTATAATTACTAATTTAGTTTTTTAATATAGAAAGCTATATCTAATCTAATAAAAACTATAGTGTATATTACACTTTCGACTTTTTGCTAGTATTTAGTACGATCGATTCTATTCTCTTCGAGTTTAATAACTTTAAGTTTATCGTACTTTTTAATTATCGATATAAATTTCGATTTCTTTATAGAACTTAATTCTATTAATAGCCCGAATCGCTATAATATTTTCTTTAAATATTATTTTTAATTTAAGAATAACTCCTTAGTAATGCAATTACGCGAGACTTTTATATTTAAAATCTTATTAATCTTTTTTAAAGACTTGGTATAAAAGCGTTTACGTATCGAGTTATAAAACTAATCCAAATCGCGATTATCCTTAGCGGCAATAGCTATATCGTTCACGTAAACGAAGAGTTTAATACTTTTTTTAACGTAAATAAATAAATTACGGAGGGGATACGGTGGCTGCCAGGCCCTTGGCCAGGTGGTAGTCAGGTGACTGTCAGAAGGTTGCTATAGTAACTCTTTGTATCCGCTAGTTAAGAGTATAATCCGATTTAGCACCGAGCTTACTTTGGTTTTATATCGAGTTCAATAATAGTATATTGCGACTATATTTTGAGTTATTTAAGTGATTTAGCCCGTTATATTTTAAACTCGATCTTTTCACGAATAGCCTACGAAACGACGCTATATATATATCGATTTAGTTACGACTCGAAGGATGCCGAGATTTATATTAAAGGGAGGTTATTAAAACGGGATTTATAAAATTAAATATTAAAACGGGATTTATAGGATTAAATATTGGAATGGGATTTATAAAATTAAATATTAAAATAGGATTTACGAGATTAAATATTAGAATAAAATTTATAAAATTAAATATCGAAATAGTATCGAAACGATATCGATTCGCTTACGAGTTAAAAGGGGGTGTAGAGATAAATAAAATAATAGAGCTATAAATAAACATTATAAACGGAGGCGATTCGGGGCTTTAAAGGCAAACGGTGAATAGGGAATGGGTATGGGAACAACATCGCTAGTAATAGGAGATTAATGCTTAATTGCTGTAGAGCTTAAATGATATTCGAGCTGCTTTTCGTACGCCTACTATATCCGAACCATTTGTGATACAAGTATTATAGTAGGTAAAACGGCACGAGGGCGAATCGGTAAAAAATCGGAAGCTTAAATACTCTTTATTCCATTCGAATAAGTTCGACGGATAGGATCGTACGGCGTACCCAATATTTAAGGGTTACTTTTAGGTTAAATTTAAGATTAATTCGGAAGCTATTGGGGGGGAGATAGAGAAGGTATGGTACGGTTACGAATACTTTGCAAGCAAGGTATTTAAGCGGATTTTCCTATGGCTAACTTTAGCCGAAGCGAGGCAGGAATTTTTTAAAATTAAGGACTTCTTTACTCAATTGGACGTAGCGTTTAGTAATCCTTAGAGTATTTAAAGAGCCTTGGAGTAGATTAATTCTAAAAAGTAAGAAAGCTAATTCTTTTAAGAATTCCTATAGGAATTCGAGCAAAAGCTATTAAAAGTAGGAGGGTGGGAGTTTTCGAACGGGGTTCGAAAGGGTTATTTACAATTAGCGGTCTTTAGAAAGATTAAGGAGAAGTTAGTAGCCGTCGAGGAGCCTATTAAATACGAAAACTTCGTTAACTAGCTATAAAGGATATTCGACAATCTTGCGGAATTAGACCGACTCGATAGCAAATATAGGACATGGGCCAAGCTCTATAGCGAGCCAGAATAAGGCAGCGAAATGGACTGGGAACTTACATCCCAAGTCGCGTACGGATTAGGCCCGAATCGATCGCCGAATAATAGGTCAAAAACTTTGGCTAAATAGGTATTAAAGGAGGTGCTAGAATAGCGTCGTATAGCGAACGAATGTCTCTGATGTGGCGATGCCAGCCATTTTATTGCTAAGTGCCCTTTAAGCCTTGCGAAGAAGCCATCGCTTTAACTAAGAAGGCTTAGAGCGGCTGCTGCTGCCTTCGAATAGGCATCGAAACGGGTCCGTAAAGCTATCGAATAGAATAGAAGGATTAAGGAATTGAGTTTTGACTTTGAATCGGGCTTGGGAAACGAGTAGGCTTTATACAAAATCGTATACGGAGCAGAGGGGAGTCGAAGGCTTTGCGGGAAAAGTGGGGAGAGTTTAAGAAGGATATGCACTATAAATTTATAATCGTGTTTGCCTTAGTCAATTACAGCTTTTTTGCTAGAATTATAGTAGACATTGGATGTTTATGTTATGGATTTTGTGACTCCGCTTATGCCACGAGATTAAACTTAGAGCGTATATAAATTAAACCCTTCCAAATAGAGGCGTTTGACGGTGAGAAAATTAAGCGATTTATCCAAGAAATAGTTGTAGCCGATATTAACCTTGAGGGTTACTAAAAAAGAGTGTAGTTTTATATTACTCCCTTAAAAGGGTACGATATGTTCTTAGGCATGCTTTGGATTAGGAAAAGAGGTGTTAAGATTGATAAGAAAAGGAAGCGATTACAAATTAGGCGTGGGTCGGGGTAGTATTGGAAGGATGAAAAGGATGGGAAGGACGACGGGGTGCTTATAATAGTCGTACGCATTTAGGCTATAATAGAACGTGAGCTGAAGAGTATCGAGCCGGCTCGATTTATATCAGCTGCTACTTGGCATATAGTAAAGAATCGGAAGGGGGGCAAGGCATAAGTGTTCTCAACTACAATGCGGGATATCGATAAAGCGCTACGTCTAAAGACTTATTTGGATCCTAGGACTAAGCTGCCCTTGCATTTACTCGGGTATTTATCGATATTTAATTGGGACGACGCGGATAAGCTGCCTTTATATAAAGGCAAAGGAATCGATTACATTATCGAATTGGAGTAAAGGGAGGACGGGATAGTATCGAAGGTGCTTTGGGGGCTAATGTACGGAATGTTTAGGGATAAATTTTTTGTTTTACGGAAGACGTTTATTAAATTGTTTAACAAGGGGTTTATTCGGGTTAGTAATAGCTTTGTAGCGGCTTCAATATTGTTCGTACGGAAGCCGGGAGAAGGCCTTAGGTTTTGTGTCGATTATAGAGCTTTAAATAAGCTAACTCGTAAAGATCGTTATTCGCTGCCGTTGATTTAAGAGACGTTTCGGAGCTTTATTAGAGCTAAATAGTTCACGAAGTTAGATGTAATTGTAGCTTTTTATCGGATTCGAGTAGTAGAAGGCGATAAATGGAAAATAGCGTTTCGAAGTAGGTTCGGCCTATATAAATGGCTTATTACGTTATTTAGCCTAGCGAACGCTTTAAGTACTTTCTAACGCTATATTAATTAAGTGCTAAAGGATATTTTGGACGATTTTTGCTTAATTTATATTAATAATATTATTATTTTTTTAAAGTTTTGGAAAGAGCATCGGAAATATATCGAAGAGGTTTTGAAGCGGCTTTAGGCTGCTGGCCTATAGTGTGATATCGAGAAATGCGAGTTTGAGGTTAAATCGATTAAATATTTAGGCTTTATTATCGAAGTAGGGGAAAGTATTCGAATAGACTTTGAAAAGGTTAAAGCTATTTAAGAATGGGAAGCGCCAATGATTATGAAAGGCATATGAGACTTTTTGGGGTTTTTTAATTTCTATTGGAGGTTTATCAGCTACTATTTAAATTTAATTCGGCTTTTGATCGAATTTATTTACAAGAATAAAGTATTTTTATAGTTAAATTAGGCAAATAAGGCTTTTAAATAGCTAAAAAGAATCTTTTTGATAGAATCGGCTTTGGCTTTATTTAATTACAAAAAGGAGATACGAGTCGAGATTGACTCGTTAGGGTGGTATGTCGGAGGTACTCTTTTGCAAGCTAATGTTAATGGCTTGTTCGTACCCTATTCGTTTTATTCTCGGAAGCTAAATGTAGTTGAGTGTAACTACGAGATTTACAATAAAAAAATGCTTGTAATCGTACGAAGCCTTGAAGAGTTTAATACGAAGCTTAGGGGTTTAGAAGGGTTCGAAGTCTATTCGAATTATAAGAATTTATAGTATTTTATAATTGTACAAAAGCTAATCGAACGGCAAATAAAGTGGTCTTTAACACTCTTTTAGTATAACTTCCGAATTATTCACGTCCCGGGCGTGGATAACGGCCGAGCAGATGCCTTGTTAAGGAGGGATTAGGACCTGCTTAAAAGGGCGAGCGACGATAGATTGCAAGAAAAGAACACGCAGCTGATTAAGCTAGAATAGATAGGAAAGGGAGGAGTAATAGTAGCGGGGACGAGTCGCCCTCGAATAGAAGACGACGAAGGAGGAGTAGGTGCTATACCGGCCTTGCTTAGGGACTGGCCGGAAGCTATTCGAAGCGACTTTGAATACGCTCGGATTTTGAAAACCGTACAAGACCAGAAGCAGCGATTCCCACCAAGCCTGCGATTGAAAGTATTAATAGCTGAATGCGGAGTGTCCGCAGACGATAAGCTAACGTATCGGGGCCGTATTTGGGTCCCTTTAGGGGGGAATATAAGGGCAAGAGTGCTTTAGGAAATATATAATTTTTCAATATACGTCCACCTCGGATAGGAGTCTATATACGTAATAGTAGCCCGCCAGTTCTTTTGGCCAGGGATATTAAAGGAGATACGGCAGTTTATATAGGCCTGTGACGGCTGCGGTAGCAATAAGGTCTGGAGGTCGAAAAGGCAAGGCTTCTTTAAATTATTTTCGATATTGAGCCGAGTTTAATCCGAATTATTTATGGACTTTATTATAGAACTGCCTATATCGGGAGGTTATACGAGCATAATCGTATTGATAGACCGCTTAAGCAAAGGAGTAGTGGCAAAAGGCTTAAAGAATATCGAGGCCGAAACGGTAGCAAAGTAGTTTTTAATAAGGTATTACCCTTACTATTACCTATTTTAAGCTATTATCTCGGATCGAGAAACGTAATTTACAAGCGCGTTTTGGAAAAAACTATGCGATATACTTCAAATATAGCATTAATTTAGCACGTCTTTTTCATTTGAGATTGACGGGTTTACAAAACGGGCGAATGAAGTAGTTGAGATAGTACTAAAGGAGTTAGTTAATTGGGCCTAGGACGATTGGGCAGATTGCTTGCTAATAGCGATAGAGGCAATTAATAGCCGAAATGCCTTCGCTACAGGAGTAGCGCCTTTCTTTATAACCCATAGTTGGAATTAGGAAGTATTGCAGTTTAGCCTTGAAATAGAGCCGAATTGTACTCGAGACTCCCCTATCTCAAAAGCTGACGCCGTATTCCGCAAGCTAAAGAACGTACGAGATATGGCAGAAGCCTTTATAGCAGTAGCACAGGAAGCTTAGGAGTCGGCCACGAATCGGAGGAGAGACCAAACCCCGGCTTATAAGGTAGGAGATAAAGTTTAGCTAAATTTAGAAAATATCGCTACGGAACGTCTAAGCAAAAAGCTTGACTAGCGGTACGTAAAGTATATTATACGAGAAGTATGCGAATCGTATATATATAAGCTAAACGTCCCTTTAGGTCGCCACGACATTTTTCCTATACAATTATTAAAGCTAGTTAACAAATCGTTAAAGAATTAAGTAATAATCGAATCGCACTCGGTTAAACTATAAGTTAACGATAATTAAAAATATAGAGTCGACGAAATTAAAGATTAAAAACGGGGCCGGGGAGGCTTCGAATTGTATCTAGTTAAATGGATAAACTATAAAAAGCTTACTTGGGAACCATGGGAATTCGTCAAAGATTTAATCGCCTTAAAGTAATAGGAGGTTCGGAAATAGAAGGGTCACGTATCGCTAGGGGGCCATACGGGCATATAAAAGAAAAGATCGGAAGGAAACTAGTAGTAATACGAGGGGAGGGGGAGGAAGGGGAGGAGGGGGGTAATGTAAGGGGTTAGGCCCCTGGGAGCTCGAGGCTAGGCCTCGGCTGGGCTGTCGTACGGAGGGGATACGGTGGCTGCCAGGCCTTTGGCTAGGTAGTAGTCAGGTGATTGTTAAAAAGTTGCTATAGTAACTTTTTATATCCGCTAGTTAAAAGTATAGTCCGATTTAGCACCGAGCTTACCTTGGTTCTGTATCGAGTTCAATAATAGTATATCGCGACTGCACCTTGAGTTATTTAGGTGATTTAGCCCGTCACATTAGGCTTTATGCGAAGCCTAGCTTAATTAAATAATTTTTGCAAAAAGTATTCCAATCTCGTATTAATTATTTTAAGCTATATAAACTTCTCAGCATTTTTAACGTATATTCCTTTTTAATTAGAACTTTTTTGGAAATGGACAAGTAAATGCATTCTTTCAAAAACGCTTCAATAAACGCGTTTTTAATATCGTATTATTTATATTTTAAATCCTTTATAATAATTATAGTAAAGAATATATATAATATATTTATATATATAATAAATGCAAAAATCTTAATGTAATCTTCACTAAATATTTAAGAAAATCCTTTAGCTATAAAGCGAGCTTTATATCGTTTTAAAAATTCGTTAAAATTTATTTTAATAATGAAAACTTACTTTATAAATATTAAGTTCGTGCTTTTAGATGCCTTTTCCTCCGTTTATATTCTATTTGCTTTTAAAGATTTAATTTCTTTTATTATAGCTTTTTTTTATTCGTCGCTATATTTCAAATTAGAAATTACTTTTTTATAGAACTTCGAGATAGTGATATCGATAGTTCCTTTTATAGCGATAAATGCTAACTTTTCGATTTCTATTTCTAATTTAGTAATTCGATATTAAATAAAAACTACGATAAAAGCTTTGATTTTTTTATTCGCTTAATTACTTTTATCGGCATTATAGTTCTTTCGCTTTTTAAATCCAATCGTAGCTTCTTTATAAATGCTACTCTCATTAACTTTTATTAGTTTTAAAACGTTTATTATAAAAGTATTTTTAAAAATGGATTTCTCCTAGCTTTGTGCCTCGAGTTATACCGAGTTCTTCTTTATAAACTTCGTATTTCCGGCTTTATTTAAATTACATATTATTAATCGTATTAATCGTTTATTATTTAGCGCGTTTTTTATCACGGATTTATCGGTTTTTTTATTTATAAAAATTATATCGATTTCCTTATTTTTCCTTTTAATATTATCGATTATAAAAAAGGAAAAGATTTTCTCGATTTATAATTACTTATTTCGTAGTTTTTAATATTTCGAGATAAATATAGTAATAAATAGTATTTCGATAAAAAAGTTATTAAACTTTTTTAAAAATATAATAACGAATGGAATAGTATTTTCCTTTAATAATCGGCCGGCTAGCTTTTTTATCGCTAATGCATTTAATATAAAGCTTTCGAAAAATATACTTTATAATAGAACTTTACTTTTCTCTCGTATTTAAAAATCGAATTTTCCTTTTTAATACTTTTTATCGAAGTTTACTATTTTTACTATTTTTACTCTATTTAAATTAAAAGTATATATTTAATACTACTACGTCGTTTCCTTACTATATTTAATAAAAACGTTTTCTTTTCCTCTATTTAGAAACTTTTTACTAATAATATTTGTAGACCAAAACTTTAAATTAATATATAAATAATATACGTACTCGAAAACCTTAATGTAATTTATATTAAGAATTATTTTTATATATATATTTTTCAAAATAAATCTTATTTCGTTAACGAATAGTTTATATAATATAATATTCTATAATTGCGTACTATACTTTGCAGCCTAATTCTAAAACTTTAAAAAAAGTTCTATATTTTTTAAAAATAATTTTACGCTAATTTCCATTTTTTAAATATTTTTTTCGATAATATTATTTTAATGCAATTCTTTATACGCTATCGTCGATTTCTTTTTTATATTTTATTTTAATTATTTATTAAATTTCTCTTTAATTTCTACTACGTTATTTAATTTTACTACTATAACTTTTAAATTAATTATAAACTTTTTTCGATTTTTTTACTTTTTTAATTCTAATATTAAATCCGATTTTATTTTAATTAATAAAATTTATATATAATAAATTAAATTATTAATAATTTAATAAAACTATATATTTCTTTTTAACGATAGTAAAAATAGTTTTACAATATCGATTAAAATTAAAGCAAAAATTAATTCCTTTCAAAAATTTAGCTTTTTATTTATTTTATTCCTTAGTTTAATTAATTTGCAAATTTTGCAAATTTCTTTTTTTAACGAAATAATAATTAACTTTTTAAACTTCGTTACTTTATATAAATTTCGAAATTAATCGAGTTCTATATAATCGAATCGTTTATATATAAAATTATAATAATTAACTTTTTTTTTTTTAATAATTTTTTTATAAAATAATTATTTTTTATTTTTTTAAAAATATTTACTTTTTTTTACTACGTAATCTCGTCGGCTATAAAAGCTATATAATAGCAAAGTTCGTCGCTATTATTTTTCTTTTTATTAAAGTCTTTTTTAAAGATAATTAGTTTAAGGGCTAGCTTTATTAATTTAGATTAAGAATTAAGTTTTAAATTTAAATTAATAAAAAACTTTTTCGATTTATCGAATTTCATTTTTCGAATCGGGTTTAGGAAATTTAATAAAATAAATAAATTATTATATTTACTTTTATTTAAATTTTAAACGGTATTTAAAAAAGTAATTTCTTTAATATTTTAAAATCGTAATATAATTTTTAATATAAAATATAATTCTTTTTTCATATCGATTTAAAAAATTACATTTTTATTTTTATTTATAAATTATATAAAATTTTTATTAAAAACTTTAACGTATTTTTAATTAAAGTAAATTTTTTAATTTAAAAAAAAATTTATTTTTAAATTAAAAACGTATAAAATATTTAGTAAAAGTAAAGAAACGCTCACGACTATTAAATCAAACTATAGAAGCACATTATATAAATAATATATTAATTAGAATTAAGGATTTTAAATATAGCTATTTAAGGGGTTTTATCTCTCGCTTCGGAACTACGTTCCTCCGAGAGCCAAACCTATTTCGAAAGCCCGATGCAATACAACGACTCTTCCCTAAATCATTTGACTAAATCCTATAGCCAGATCTGCCATTTACTCTAACACTCCTACTCAAATCTAAAATCGAATCTAGGGTGCTCTTTATCTCTAATATTTATTTAATAAATGAAAGCTAAATAAATGTAAGTACGCTTAATAGCGTCGCTAATTCTAAAGCTGAAGTCCTTTACTTATAGTACTTTAAATATTAGGCTAATTTTTGGGAAACTTAGAATTTGGCCTAAATTATTAGGCATTTACAATACGACTAAACTCTATTCCATTTTTCCTCTGCACTCAACTCCTACTCAAACTATAACCTATTTAAGCGAATGCTTCTTTTAAAATAATTCTTAAAAATTATCGTTTCTATATAAGAATCTAAGCGGCTTCTGCGATTCCTTCGTTAATAAGGCCTATTATACTTTTAAATCTCCCGAATAAAGTTTTCTTTAATAGTTTCGTGAATCCATTAATTACTATTTTATTAATCGGAATATATATAATCGATATACATTATTTAGCTTCCAAGTCCCGAATATAATAATAATTTATATCGATATATTTTAATTTTTTATAAAGTTGAAAGTTTTTAACTAATGCTATTACATTTTAATTATCAGCTTTTATATCGATAAGCTTTAAATTCTTTTTAATATATTAAAGAAATTCTATGTTTTTAAAAATTTATGCGAGCTATTATCCTTGCTTGTAGTATATTACTATATCGATATACTTAAACTCTATACTCGAGGTTACTACTAATCTTTGCCTTCGACTTCCCTATAAAATTAGTCCTTTATATAGTATCGCTATATATTTTAAAATACTTTTGCGATTTTTTATATTTGCTTAATTAGCATTAAAATAGAGTATTAGCAGCGATTTTACATCCGATTTGCTTATTTTCGCCTTAAATTTTATTTTCTAAATCGAGTCTATAAAATAGATCCTTTTACTTATAGTAATCGGCGGCCTATATTTAATCTTTTATTTAATTATTATTCGCAAATATCTTCCAAAATCTTTCATTCCATTATCGTATTATTTCGTGGAGTCTTGCAATTACTAATTTAGTCTTTTAATATAAAAGGCTATATCTAGTCTAGTGAAGACTATAACGTATATTATACTTCCGACTTTTTGCTAGTATTTAATACGATCGGTTCTATTCTCTTCGGGCTTAGCAACCTTAAATTTGTCGTACTTTCCAATTATTAATATAAATTTCGATTTCTCTATGGAACTTGATTCTATTAGTAGCCCGAGCCGCTATAGCACCTTCTCCAGATATTATTTTTAATTTAAAAACAACTCCTTAATAGCGCGATTACGCGAGACTCTCATACCCAAAATCTTATTAATCTCCCTTAGAGGCTTAGTATAGAAGCGTTTGCGCATCGAGTCGTAGAACTAATCTAAATCGCGATTGTCCTTAGCGGCAACAGCCATATCGTCCACGTAGACGAGGAGTTTAATACTCTTCTCAACGTGGGTAAATAAACAAGGATTCGCTAAGCTTTATGCGAAGCCTAGCTCAATTAAATAATCCTTATAAAAAGCATTCTAATCTCGTGCTAATTATTTTAAGCTATATAAGCTTTTTAGCATTTTTAGCGCATATCCCTTTTTAATTAGAACTCCTTCGAGGATGGACAAGTAAATACGTTCTTTCAAAAACGCTTTAATAAACGCGTTCTTAATATCGTATTATTTGCATTCCAAGTCCTCTATAGCAACTATAGCAAGGAACATACGTAATATATCTATGCGCACAGTAAGTGCGAAGGTCTCAATGTAATCTTCACTAAACACTTAAGAAAATCCTCTAGCTATAAAGCGAGCCTTATATCGTTTTAAAAATTCGTTAAAGTTTGTCTTAATAATAAAAACCTATTTTATAAACATTAAGTTCATATTTTTAAATACTTTCTTCTTCGTTTATATTCTATTTGCTTTTAAGGATTTAATCTCTTCTATTATAGCTTCCTTTTATTCGTTACTATACTTTAGGTTAAAAACTATTTTTTTATAAAACTTCGAAATAGTAATATCGATAATTTTTTCTATAGCAATAAATATTAACTTTTCGACTTTTATTTTTAGTTCAATAATTCGATATTAAATAAAAGCTACAATAAAGGCCTTAACTTTTTTATTCGCTCAATCACTCTCATCGGCATTATAGTCCTTTCGCTTTTCAAATTCAATTGTAGCTCCTCTATAAATGCTACTTTCATTAACTTCTACTAGTTCTAAAGCGTTTGTTATAGAAATATTCTCGAAAATGGACTCCTCCTAGCTTCGTGCCTCGGGTTGTACCAAGTTTTTCTCCATAGACTTCGTGTTTCCGGCTTTATTTAAACTACGTATCGTTAATCGTATTAATCGTTTATAGTCTAGCGCGTTTTTTATCACGGATTTATCGGTTTCTTTATCTACGAAAGCTGCGTCGATTTCCTTATCTTTCCCTTTAGCATTATCGATTATAAAAAAAAAAGGGATTTCCCCAGCTTATAATTACTTATTTCGTAGTCCTTAGTATTTCGAGACAAATATAGTAGTAAATAGTATCTCGATAAAAAAGTTGTTAAACTTTTTTGGAAATGTAGTAACGAGTAGAATAGCATTTTCCTTTAATAGTCGGCCGGCTAGCTTTTTTATCGCTAATGCATTTAATATAAAGCTCTCGAAAAACGTGCTTTGTAATAGGACTTTACCCTTCTTTCGTATTCGAAGATCGAGTTCTCCTTTTTAGCGCTTTTTATCGAAGTCCACTATCTTTGCCATTTTTGCCCTACTTAAATCAAAGGCATATATCTAATACTACTATATCGTTTCCTCGCTATATCCAATAAAAACGCTTTCTTTTCCTCTATTTAAAAATTTCTTATTAGTAGTATTTATAGGCTAGGACTTTAGATTAATATATAAATAGCATACATACTCGAAGACTTTAACATAGTCTACACTAGGGATTATCCCTATATATACACCTTTCGAGGTAAGTCTCACTCCATCGACGAGTGGCTTATATAGCATAATATTCTACAATTGCATGCTATGCTCTACAGCCTAATCCCAGAACTCCAAAGAAAGTCCTACATTTTTTAAAAATAATTTTACACTAATTTCCACTTTTTAAATATTCTTTTCAATAATACTATTTTAATGCGATCCTTCGTACGCTATCGTTGGTTCCTCTCTTACACTTTATTTTAACTATTCATTAAACTTTTCTTTAATTTCTACTATATTATTTAATTTTATTACTATAACTTTTAAACTAATTACAAACTTTTCTCGATTTTTCCACTTCTTTAATCCTAGTATTAAATCCGATTTCGTTTTAGTTAGTAAGATTTATATACGGCGGGTTAAATTATTAATAACTTGACAAAACTATATATTTTCTTTTAACGATAGTAAAAATAGTTTTGCAATATCGATTAAAACTAAGGCAAAAATTAATTCCTTTTAAAAGCTTAGCCTTTTATTTATTCTATTCCTTAGCTTAATTAATTTGCAAATTTTATAAATTTCTCTTTTTAATAGAATAATAATTAGCCTTTTAAATTTCGTTACTTTATATAAGTTTCGAAATTAATCGAGTTTTATATAATCGAATCGTTTATATATAAAATTATAATAATTAATCCTTTCCTTTTTTAATAACTTTTTTATAAAATAATTATCTTTTACTTTTTCGAGAGCATCCACTTTTTCTTACTACGTAATCTCGTCGGCTATAAAGGCTATATAGTAGCAAAGCTTATCGCTATTATCTTTTTTTTTATCGAAGTCTTTTTTAAAAGTAATTAATTTAAAAGCTGGCTTTATTAATTTAAATTAAGAATTAAATTTTAAATTTAGATTAATAAAGAGCTTCTTCGATTTATCGAGTTTTATTTCTCGAATCGAGTTTAAGAAATTTAATAAAATAAATAAGCTTTTATATTTACTTTTATTTAGATTTTAAGTAGTATTTAAAAGAATAATTTTTTTAATATTTTAAAATCGCGATATAATTTTTAATATAAAATATAATTCTTTTTTTACATCGGCTTAAAGGACTATATCCTTGTTTTTATTTATAAACTATATAGATTTTTTATTAAAGACTTCGGCGTATTTCTAATTAAAGTAAATCTTTCGATTTAAAAGGAAATTTATTCCTAAATTAAAAACGTATAAAGTATTTAGTAAAAGCAAAGAAACGCCCGCGACCTTTATCTCAATAGTCTCTATTTCATTAGTATATAATATCTCTCTTCTAACTCTAATAGTACGTCTTTTAATCTTAATTAATAAGCCTTTAAATAAGTTAAATTAATTAATTATATATACTATGCAGCCGGTATCTTCGCATTAGTATAAATTGGGAATCTTACTAGATTTACTCTTGGAGATGTAATAGTTCTCGTTAACGTCTTTATTTTTATCGGTTCCCGATTTAAATAATGCATTATAGTCTAAGCATAAAGTATCGTCGGTATCTTTAGCGGCATACCCGTGATTTTTATAGTAGTAGGCACGCTTTTTAGTATATTGCCTTCGATCTTTATACGCTTTATCTTTAAGCGAGGTTCGTCCTTTCTATTTATTTTTTTTTAATTTAAATAAATGTCGTCTAACTTTTAATATTCGAAACTCTTTAATAAAACTAAGTAATAAATCTTTTAATTCACAATTTGCGAAATTATAATCGCTTTTGCAGAAGTAATAGCCCGACCATGGAGTTTTGCCTTCCACTATATATGCAGCCTTATTTAAAATAAATCTTCGTATTATAAATGCATTTACTTTATCGTTAATTTTAAACTTAGCTAATTTTAAAACGTATATCTTTTCGTATAGTTTCAAATAAAGTTAGGCATTTAGCGTATTATAGATAGTCTCGAACTTCTTTAGCAATTCTTCGATAAAGTATTCGAGCATTTTTTCTTCGCTATAGAATCTCGCTAAATTAGCAAGCATAACTCTCCTCCTTACTTCCATTAATATAATCTAAATAAAGTCGATTATTATTAAAACCGTATTTCCATCGATATCTTTACTATATTAAAAGGAAGTAATCCGCTTAATATCCTTGCGATTTTTTTATAAAGTAGTCGTATTATATTTTACTTAAAAATAATTCCATTAATCTTTAGCGAAGTAATATAATCGTACGAATTCCTTGTCGATATCGCTAAATACTTTTAATATTTTCAATTTATATACGGTAGATATCTTCTTATACTTCTCGGATTTCGTCTCGTTAAAGAAGCTTAAGCTAAAGTTTTTTCCTTTTAAAAGTTTCAATCCTCCGAGGCTTCTACGTAATGCCTCCATGTTTTCGGCTGCGGTTTCAGCAGTATTTGGAGAGAGTCCTAAAGCAAAACTGCTTGCTGGCGTAGGCGAGTTTAGGAGCTGGGGGTATATGGCCGCGTATTATTCGAGTGTTTTATAAATGGCGTACTTCTAACCTTTGCTTTCGAAGTATAATTTGGCTTCTTCGAATTAGCTTATATAATTAAGTCTTATTAAGATTAGAAGCTTCGTCTCGCTTTATAATTCGCTATTAGATTCTATATCGATAATGGATTATAATATAGAAAAAGGAGTAAGGTATATAGAATTTAGATTATTGGAACGTAGTTTAGGTTTAATAAATTTATAAACTTATTCGAGTATTTTTAGGCTATCGAATCGTAGCCTAAATATAATTAAATTTGCAAATTAATTCGATTAACCGATTTGTTATATAATAGTGAAATTTAAATTATTTTACAATTTATTTTCTTCACTATTAAAGTAGCACTCCAATCCCGATACTTTTAATCGTATAGCCTTGCCTATTTCTTCGTGCGAAGGATTTAGAACTTTTACAATTCGTAGCGCTTTCCAATTGAATCACCCATAATAATACTTTTGTACTTGCTGGCTGCTGCTCCCCTCTAATTAGGAGTCTTATTGAATTGCCTACTAACTCTCGATCGTCGATACGAGAGGGTTTTAAGGGCAATTAATTATTAATCATTAAATGGCAACCGGGCTTATAATTTATTAAATCAAACTATAGAAGCATACTATATAAATAATATATTAACTAAAGTTAAGGATTCTAAATATAGCTATTTAAGGGGTTTTATCTCTCGCTCCGGAACTACGTTTCTCCGAGAGCCAAACCTATTCCGGAAGCCCGACGCGATACGACGGCTCTCCCCTAAATCACCTAACTAGATCCTATGGCCAGATCTGCCACTTACTCTAACAACGACTTTTATTTTAGTAATTTCTATTTCATTAATATATAATATTCTTTTTCCAACTTTAATAATACGCTTTTTAATTTTAATTAATAAGCTTTTAAATAAATTAAATTAATTAATTATATATATTATATAATCGATATTTTCGCATTAATATAAATTAGAAATTTTATTAAATTTATTTTTAAAAATATAAT
>QYAJ01000187.1:0-60322 GCA_003988865.1 Phialocephala sp. D728 | reverse complement strand
GCATACAAATTTACACCAAAACGCGAACCAGACCATTTCGCTTCCACTGACTGGGAGCGAACAGCGACTACAGTCTGCACTAAGCGAAGCTGACGATTACTGAGAGTGATGGATTACTTGGTTGTAAAGGAAGGGTATAGATTAGAAGTTGTAGAGATTTTCACTCTCGTAGAAAAGCAGAAAAACAGAAAAACAGAACAGCAAACAACATCGTTTAGCAACTTCCCGTGTGAACACATGGAACGAACGCGTTCAGGGGCCCGAAGAAGTCGAGGTTTAACCAAGCGAGTCCGGGGCACTGAGCAACCTTAAATCCGGGGAACGGCTAGTACCGGCTCTTCTCGATCAACAAACCTCGTGCTGAACAATGCCATGGGCTCCCATTGATGTCCGACTTGAAGTCGGAAACTTTTCCTAAAACCATACAGCATCGAGTACACCTTCGCAACATGAGAGTCCCTCTGCAGCGCCTGGCGCGCAATCCTCATCATTTGAGGGCCAGGCGTTCCTTCCTTCGACCTCTATTCTCACAAAGATGGAATTCTTCCCTGTCTCAGAAGCCAGGAGCGGCAGGGTAAATCTTCTCTCCATTGCTTGTTGAAATCTGCTAAATATCTCCAGCGTCCGCTTCCCCGGTGCCGTGGACAGTAAATTCACCTCTGCCCTCCAATTCGAACATCCCTCTACCTACCCCGCGATCCCCACCTACCGAGCCATGTCCCCCGAAGGAGACATAATCGACCCCAGTTTCACTCCAGCATCCGATGAACTCGCACTCCGAATGTACGAAAACATGCTCTCCGTCTCCATCATGGACGTGATTATGTTCGACGCTCAACGGCAAGGCCGGCTCAGCTTTTACATGACCGGACAAGGTGAGGAAGGCACATGTGTCGGGTCCGCAAGTGCTTTGGAAATGGAAGATGTGGTGTTTTGTCAGTATAGAGAAGCGGGTGTGTTCAAACAGAGAGGGTATACGTTTGAGGACTTCATGAGCCAGCTTTTTGCCAATAAAAGGGATCATGGGAAGGGGAGGAATATGCCTGTGCATTATGGGAGCAAGGCGCTGAACATCGTTTGTTCCTCTACCCAATTCCAATTCCTCGGTTCTGACCAGAATATAGCATACAATATCCTCACCGCTAGCAACGCAGATCCCACAAGCATCAGGAGCAGCATACGCTCTTAAAATGCAACGACTCACGGACCCTAATATCCCCCCACGGATAGTAGCTTGCTATTTTGGTGAGGGTGCAGCTAGCGAAGGAGACTTCCACGCTGCTCTCAACATCGCAGCTACGAGATCATGTCCCGTTGTCTTCATTTGCCGTAACAATGGATACGCAATCAGTACTCCAACACTAGAGCAATACCGCGGAGACGGAATTGCCAGCAGAGGAACAGGATACGGAATCGACACTATTCGAGTCGATGGAAATGATATTTGGGCAGTAAGAGAAGTCACGAAGAGAGCTAGAGAATTAGCGTTAAAGGGTGGCGGACGGCCAGTCCTGATTGAGGCTATGTCGTACCGAATATCGCATCATAGTACCAGTGATGACTCCTTTGCGTACAGGGCACGAGTCGAAGTTGAGGATTGGAAAAGACGGGACAATCCTATCACGAGATTGCGGAAGTACTTAGAGAAGAAAGGCGTCTGGAATGAGGAGAAAGAGAATGAAGCCAGAGGACGTGTTAGAAAGGAGATCCTGAAGGCATTTGCACAAGCAGAGCAAGAAAAGAAGCCCCCAATTAGGAATATGTTCGAGGATGTCTATGAAGAGATGACTCCTGAAACGAGAGCGCAGATGAAGGAGTTGAAGGATGTCATCGATAGATATCCGGAAGAGTATGATGTTAGTGAATTTGAGGGGGGAAAAGATAGCTTGTCGCAATAGATGTACAATGGCCAAATCACCAAATCACCAAATTCATTGGCAATGACTATTTAATGAAGAATTGCAATAACCAGAATCCATGCTCTATCGACTATAGATGTACAAATCTATACTGTACAGCAAGCCATATCTCTATACGTAGCCTATGATATCATGAACATAAATCCCAACGCTAAACAATGCCAACAAGTACCCAAACTCCTTCAAGCTCGAACAAGATCATCAAATCAAGGACCAGATCACCACTCTGTCTTCTTCGTCGCAACACCCGTAACAATTAAGACCCCGCCCCGAACCTCAACCTTCCATCCTTCTCTTATCAGCATCTTTCCCACAGCAGGACCCAACCTCCCTTTACCACCTTCGCTGTGATTTCCCACACCGGTGACAATACGATACCCAGAGCCCACGCCTTTACTACCGATCTTTCCCTCACCCAGCTCATACCACCAAGCCGTGACTCTCTCCCTGCTAATCCTCAGCGCATCCTTCACATTCACACCATGCAAATCCAACTCCTTTTTCATGCTCTGATCCGCAACCAATGCATCAGCAACAGCACTCTCAGCACTCTTTGCTTTAGCGTCCAGATCCCTACCAATCTGTGAGTAATATGCAGCCACTCCACCCATCAACGGGTCCGATTTACCCTTCCTATACGCAGCTCGAGCCTGCGTGAACGCCGCATTACGAGCTTCGTGATAATTCGACACCATTGCTATAGCCACAGCACCATTTACAGGCTGTACAGCATTGAATGCTCTAGGCTTGAGCTTCACCGGTCCCGGATCCAATTCGAGAGGTGCATGGCGAATATCTAATTGAATGCCCGATTTTCTGGTGGGTTGAGAAGCAAGGGCCTTCGCAAGGTCCCTTGCATTATTTATCGAGGGGTAGGTGATCTGGACTAACATTTCCATATCAGACATGGGAATGGTAGGGAAGTCTTGTCTCAGTTCTGCGGCGTTGATTTGTACCATGGGGTCGTCGGATTCGATATTTAAAGCTGCATGCGCTTCGACGATTGCTGCGATTGTTGTTGATACTGTACCACGATTGTTGTGATAGATAGAGCTGACTTGCTGCATGGGCATTCCCGTCTTGTCCGCTATAAACTCGACGTCTTGTCTTCCACTATCCCACTTGCTGGCTAGCATTTCTGGACTGGCAGAACTTTCTTGAGCACTGTGCTGTTCTTCCGCTCGTGTACTGCGTTTCTTCTTGCCCTTGCTTTTTCGCGGTCGGTGAGTAACTTCACTTTCTGAAAACGCTTCTATCCCACGAGGACGCGTGCCACTTTTTTCCAAAAATGATTGAGTCATAAGTTCATCAATAGCCAGTCCCGCATCTCCTTTGCACTTCTCCAAGGTCCATTTGATGTCAAATGCTTTCAAGGCTGGGAACATCCCCACCAGTACCTTTTCCTTGTTTTCCGGATCGAGATCATTGAGTGGGCTTGGGTATGCCTGACCGGGACTTTCATCTCTGCTGCTTTCCGAAAAATCCAGTCCATCAAGATCCAACGAGGACAAATCCTGGTTCAGTGATGTATCGTCTGTCTGACTTCTCCAGCCTCGCGCGCTTCTAGCACTTGCGCTCTCATCTTCCCCTCTTCCACTTTCTTGGTCATCGATGAGATTGCCATCAGGTCCACTGGCGCCGCTAGAATCCAATCCAATCGCCTCGTCAGTTGTCACAGATGCTTTTAGGATCTCGAGCGTTTGTCGCGCCAACTCCAGCTGTGACGCGTCGAGAATGTCGTAGTCTGATAGGATAGCCAGGATCGTAGATGTGTCGATGGACTTCGAGAACTCCTCCTACAGCGACAGATGGACGGTTAGTAGCTTCATTATCGCTATGCGTTGTACATGGTATCCAGAGACATACTAGCAATTGAGCTTGAAGCCCCGCAGTATTAGCCATGAGTGCTGGCTTCTGCACGACCTACAGAAGGAGCTCCAGGGGCAAACAAATTCCAGAAAGATCCTTATAGGGTCTGATCCAAAGGCGAACTCGTAGCGTAGTGTGGGGTTTTCTAGCAATTCCTGACGACATTGTTGTGTTGGTGGAATATTGTTCAAACCTGCACTTGCCTACTGGTATCGTGAAGTCATCCGGCGCACCCTAGATACCTTAGCTTTGTGGCACCGCGCGCTTTATAAGCACCAAACTCCAAGCAACTTCCCATGGCACTGGGCAGGTTGTCATATTTTAGAGATTAAGTCTGTTACGGAGAATATAAAAATTCACATGAGGTCGCTCAAAGAGAGCCCAATATTTGGAGGAATGGATTCATCTATCTAATGGAGTGCAAAAAAGCTCAACCCGACCTTTCATGTGATATCCTCCACGGTACTGTAATGCGCCCAAACGACCTTCCATGCAATCTGAGTTGATGAGCCACTCGAAATTTTGGTGGCAGAGAAACATGACGGGCAGCTCGTGAATACATAAAATGCAAGGAAAGCACCGATCATCTTCTTGAAATAAACGCTGGGGATAGAAACCTCCGCTCAATGTGATGCGCATGCTAGACTCATTTGTGACCGTTCAATATTGACAGTTTACGACAAGTGGAAAGCGCCCTGTCCTTCCTTGATCGCAGTATTCATACGACGCCGCATGACGTCCAGGGTAGTGTAGTCCGGCAATTTGAGGTAGTTCACACAGGTCATGACGCTAGGTAGATAGTCATCGGATGTGTACGGCGGCTCGCTTGGTTTGCAGACCACTGTGAACATTGGAGTTAAGGACTTGAAGCCTGCGGATCATGTCAGCTCAAGCCTTGAGCGAGTGAGTTTACAGAGAAGTACTTACCGCCAATTGGAAGCTTCGGGCTACCGGTAGTAAACTGTAGGAAATCACGGCGTTCAGGTAGGGTCAGTTCGCTCATCGTTTGCAGCAAGTTCTTTACGCTTCTGCTATCCATATTGAAACCATGGTCGGCCTTGATCGAGTCCATGAGAGCTAAGTAATGATTAGCAAGGGGCCACGTTAGAATAAAGAGAAATAAGGGCTAACTCACTCTCAAGAGACCAATCTTCCTCGATTCTGCCGAAGAGCATAACCAGCTCATCCGGTGTGAAAGCACTTAGCGCAGAATACGGGAAGACCTGTGTAAATCCGGCCCGAAACGCATCGACTTGTCTCTGAACCCCGCTCCCCAAAGTCATGTCAATCACTTGTTCTAGATAAAGTTCAACATTATCGATCGTAACCGATATTTGAGAACCATTCGGAAGCAGCTCGATGGAAGAATAGCCAGGAAGAGTGAAGTCCAGTCCTAGGTCGTCAATATGAACACCATCAATCTCGAGGGCTTCCGCATAGGCGACCTTCTGGGCAGGAGTAAGATTGGGGTTCTCATCAATAGACTTCTTTCCTATAGCGAATTTCTTGATCAGCTTCAGAGACTTTGCTAGTTGTGGATCGACCGTCTTGACAGCTCCCAAGGATGGCGTAACCGTCTTCGACCCATCCCCAATTCGGAAGAAGGTTGGATTGAATGAAACATCAATGATGCGAGAATCAATCATGGACCTGGCGACAAACTTTCCGAGCATCTTGAACAGATGAAGAATGCGTTTTCCGTTCTCATTAGATGCCTGTTCCTCGCTCATAGGTGCTGGGAAGAGGCCACGGACACCGAAAGCATATTCATCGTTATCATTGTTATCCGTTTCTCGCCAAAGTTTGAGCTTCTTCTTCGAGAACTCCTTCGACACCGTGGAGTAGAACTCCAAAGTAGGACCAAGACCAGTCCCGACTTCTTCAAAGTACTCGACCTCTAGAATGCTTTGCGAGGCACCGTAAAGTTCCATGACCTTTAATGCCGACTCAAGAATCTTGGATCGTGATATCCGAACTTTCTGTCGCTGCAATCGCCCAAGAAAAGGCCGCTCATCACGGTGACGATCTCGGCGAGACTCTTCGGCAGATTGGGCATTTTGCCATCTGGTCATAGAACGAGCATATCCAAAAGAAGTGGACTGCAAGAAGAGGTGTCTTGTCTCGAATGGGAAGAGGAATGGGTACAGACGGGCCAGGTCCTCGCTCCAGCTGGGTAGGCAATTGCTTGCTACAATGAGTGGCTCCTCAAGTTGACGGTTGAGTTTGGCTGTGAGCTTTGTATTGACGAATTGAGAGAGCGGTTCGGCATTGAGCTTCAGAGCGTCTTTGTTCTCTGCCAGAACATCATCCAAGTTCGCATTTAATGCATGCAGTATATTAAGAAGGCGAAGGATGGAGGATGTCGCAGGATGCTTGTCCAACGAAGCCGGAATACCAGATGCTGTAGTCTCAGTGCTTACCTCGGAAGCTTGAGTAAGAGAGCTTGGCTCAGGGGGTGGAGGACCAGGAACACGCTTGAACTTGATTGGATGAATGGCGGACCAAACGCTCCTACTTGTATGCTCATCTACAGTTGTTGAGGTGCTGTGTACAGCGCGATAGATGGTGGTCTCATTAGCAATGACCTTGTCGTCAAGGCTGAACTCGATATGCCAGTCCTGCGGCACGGTTTGTATAGCGGCAGCATATGACATTGGTCGCGATGAGGCAGAAGGTGTAGACAGAGCTGATTGATTGCTAGCGGCTTGCAAAGCGGACGAGTTCCTAGGATTGGTTCCAGGTAATTGCGATGGTGTCGAAATCCGCGTGCCATCTTCTTTCCGTGCCGTGACCTTGCCACCTGCTGCGACTTCAAGGTTCACAGCTGTGGGGTCTGGAGGCGATCCTTCGTCCATTTCATCTTCCAGGTCCCCAACGATAGTGTCTAATGCAGTGCTATCTTCCATATCTTCATCATCTGTAAGTTGCCTCTCATCCGCACATTCCAGTGTACCAGTCAAGCTGTCTGAATCCTGGATTGGGGGAGGGGGTGCAGGCGGATCCGTTTGTGCTTGGCGTCTGCTAGATCGACGAGAGGTTGACTTTTCTTGAGGCGTAATTGAGGCAGACTGGCCGCCCGAAGCCGGGGTCGCAGCGGGTGCTGTCTTAGATTTTGCCTTTCGAGAGCTTCGAGTAGCCGATGGAGTTGGTGCCGTAGGGGTGGCGGCATTCGCCGAAGCCAAACCACGTTCTAGAAGACGAGCCTGAGCATTAGAAGATCCGGAAAATGGGTTAGGCATACCGGCTGCTGCAAGTGCGGCCAACGCACTAGAGAGACCTTCCCTCCTTGAGCCTCGAGGACGTTCGGAAAGGCTGATCCTCGGACGCAGGTAATCATCAAGAGCTTTGAAGGTTGCAATAGCATGGATTGAGACCATAATATTGCGATATGGTTTTGGTATTTCGGAGTCATCGTCAGCGACCAACTTGAGTCGAATCTGCTTCGCAAGCATCGAGGCAGCGCTGCTTCTATTTCCATCGAAAGTGTTTTGGTGAACAGTGACAACCTCGAAGTGCTCCGACCGACTCAACAGATCTTGCAATTTATGGATGAGGATGCTGAAAGGAGTTGCTGGGGAGTCTGCTGTGGTAGTCTTGGGCTTGTTTGAAACCATTCGACCCATGAAAACCTCGAGGAACGCTGAGCGCGCATCGTTGCTTAATCGCTCGTCTGGATTATTGAAGACTGCAAGTAGAACTCGAACGACCTCAGAGTTTAGTAACTCAGCGCTAGTGACGCTTTCCAGAACATCACCGTCGAAGTAGGAAGCTAGAGTAGTAAAGAGATCAGTACCGTTGCCCATAGCTTGACCTAGATAATGTGCCTCAATCTCCGAAGCCAGGACTTGTAGACTCGTTAAGATCTTTGTGGCCTTCTTCTTCATGTTTTTGCTGTTCTTTTCTGTCTCGTGGACATCTAGAAACTTCTTGGCACGTTGAGCAATGAGCTGTTGCATGCTGGTGTTATCAGTCGGGACTCGATGTTGTGGTCCATCCAAAGACATCGTGGATCCTCGTGAACTTGATGGTGATGGACTAATGTCATCTGGGATATCATCATGCTCGTTCTCATCCTCGTTCTCATCATCTGATGAATCGTCATCATCGCCACCGGGTTCACCTCCATTAGTGGCCTTTTCGGAGATCTTCTTGGTACCATTGGCTTCAGTGGAATCAACGGCCTCAATCACGAGGGAATCTTTCGAAATCGAAGATTCGGTATCTGCATTCGCTGCTAATTTAGCTATCTCAGCGATGACGCCCTCGCGATAGAATTGGTAGCGATAGATATCATCAAGGCGATCCAAAAGTAGTTCAGCAGCCTGAAGTGCATAATTGACAAGGCTCGGATGATCTTGCTGAGAAAGTATTGCGGCCAAGAAGGAGGCATAGGGAACAGATCGCAATGCTTCCATTAATATATCTTTGTCCAGGTTTGATAGCATCTTGAGCTGTGCCGTCAACACCTTCTGACGAACACTTAGATTGACAGTACTGGAGAAGGCATCTGTCAATGTTGGGAAGAGGATGATGGCGAAGCGTTTGACTTCATCTTTGCATCCTTCGAGAAGCTCAAGGCGCTTCTCATTCGATGACTTCTTTCGGGAGCTCGATGGAGGAGCTGCAGATGTAGGATCAGTATCCATCATCTCGTCGAAGGTCATTTCGGATTCTCTAGGCAAACCAGGGAGGAGTTCACAGATGACATTCAAGGTTTCGATCACTTGCTCTCGAGGTCTATGGATCAGTGCTTGCATGATAACGACACTGTCCAGCTTCGATGCAATGTCCTCGTTTGGACCCGGGGGTGAGACCCCAGTCAAGATCTGGTACAGGGTTTCGACGACATTCATCTTGAAGAGTTCTGCTGATAGATTTGCACTGGCCTTGGCCGTGAATGCTAGAACTCGTAAAAACTGGGTGTGTATATTCGGCCCGATGAGATTCGTCGTGCCAGGAAGTAACAAACGAAGGATAGCTCTTAGCAGGTTAGTGCTGACCAGTTCTTCAAGTTTAGAAGGGTGATATCTGAAGCTTTCCACGATGCGGGACACGCAAAGGGAACCCTGCTCAACGACCTTTTGATCATTGGAGCTGAGGACATTCAGGAGGATACCCATTACATCTCGAACGACTGGGAAAGAATCCTCTGGGATGTTTCGGCAGCAATTTGCAGCTGTAGTGACAGCCGTTCTCTGGGTACTTGTGGCGAAGAAGTCGAGATACGTTAAGCAGGCAGTAAGTCCACCTTCACGAACGATGGATGCGGGATACTCGACAGATATTTTTTCTAAAGTCTGTAACTAGTGAGATCGTGGTTCTGGATGGGACTTAGAGGACTTACGCTCAGTGCTTGCTCAGCCAAATCGATGAAGTGGATCTCAAGAAGCTTCTGGCAGAGAATAGGGACAGCTCCTCCATAAACCACATTCGCAGTGCTTGCAGGTAAAGCCTCCATGAGATTGGCAAGGCAACGGCAAGCAAGCAGCATCATCTCCTATGGAAATTTATTAGTAAAAGTAGACGATACAAGCCCCCCAAAAAAATCAAGGATAATGGTGTACTAGGGGAAAGGGAAAAACCTTACTGGATTCTCTTCGCCAAAATCCGATGGCTGCATCAAAGCGACAAGCTCCTTGACAAAGGCATCGGGTGAAAAATGCCCTGACAAGTTGTCTTCTGTAGACACGAGAAGGATCTCAGACAACTCTTGCAGGGCAATCAACTGCACCGATGGGTCGTCCTTTTGCTTCAAATTGACTAAGATCTCGCGCAATCTTTGAGAGACTCCTTGTATCATACCACTCAAAGCTCGTAATGTTCCTGAAAGACCTTGGGGAGGTCCGCCAGCCCCACCAAAGCCTCCAAACGGGTCTTGGTCATCGTCATCGTCTCGACTCTCGTAATTGCGAGGGATTCTGTCCTCCGCTGGATCATCGCTGCCATCATCGTCATCGACAGGCGGGGGCTTATCATCTAAGCCGTGATCTATCGTACTATCCCCATCCTTATTTCCTGTGCTAGTCTTCTTTGCTCGACGACTGGAGCTTGGCGTAGAGATGGAGGGGTCTGCATCGTTCATCGTCAGGTCTGCAGTAGAGCCTGTTTTAGAGGGGTTCGACGCACCTTGGCCACCCTTCTTAGCTCTAGACGATTTTCGTTTCGACGAAGCAGTCGATGTGCTTGGTGGATCGTTGGAAGGACCAGCAGAATCACTAGAAGATAGTCAGTACAAGAAGACGAGAACTAGGGAGCAACATACCCAGGACTCGACATAACCGCGGGAGTCTTTCCTTTTCTTCGTCGGGATGGAGGTAACGCTGCAGATGCAGGAGGCTGTGGAGGAGGGTTCTCTGACTCTGCTACCTTTTGCCGCTTTGGACGTCTCGAAGACGAAGCTTTAGTTGGCTCGGGCTCAAGCACTGGACTGGAATCTCGCGCAGGTGCTTTGCGCTTTCTCGATGGCGCTGAGGCTCGATTCGACGAGGCAGGCGCAGGTGCAGACGCAGACGCAGATGAAGCTCCTGCAGAAGTATTTGACTCTGAAGAGCTGGCTGCTTGTCTCGCCGCCGCCCTTGTGATTCTGTTGTTTGGAGGCATGAGTACTTAGGTTTGAAGAAGATGTTGTATGAAGGTTGAAGAAGATCGAGGATGGAAAGAGTAGTTGGTAAGGGTTCATAAGGCAGAGGGAAGGAGTGAATGTGCCAACCTAGTACTGGGAGTCGGTCTTCTCTCGTTGTCGAAAACTGAAGTAGAGCCCATTCGTTGATCCATCGAATCACGCCATTGGTTGGCAGATTCTCGTACTTTCGCAGTAATTGTTTGGGGAGGTTGAGAAGTTGTGAGTGTGCGGAGGTTGAATCGTGGTGCCTCTACGAAATGATGGCAGAGCAGATGCCTTTCGCTTGCTGTAGTGGTTTGGCGCCCGCAACCGCCGCTTCAAGGATAATACCAGGGCCGTCAATCCAAAGAAAACGAAAGATACTGGATGAAAGGTTGATTGAATATAGGAGTCGCTTCTGTCAATCCTCTAGATCCCCGCGGACATCTGAGAACTAACTCACTATCCACAGCATAAAATCTTATCGATACACGTATCACTGGAGGAGCATTTGGTTTCGGCATCGATGACGCGATAGGGCCGTCCGCACCCCGAATTTGGTTGTGAAAGGCCAACATATTAATTAATTAGTTCGAATTTCATAAGCTTTACAACGATTAATTGTTGGCCGTGTACTTATGAAGTCATATGAGCCTGTTAACATAACTCGGTCTACTCTGTTTCTGTCCCTTTTCGCTGATGCTCTAATAAGTTTATCCCGACTATTGTCCAAAAATAGTCAAGCATGTAGCTGAGACATTATCGATGTCGCTCCATTTCAGGCATGGATTAGCTTGAGTTTCTGCGGTATAAGTTTGAATGATACCTCGCAATGTTCCTGGCAATGTTGCAGTAAAATTGTTATGGAGTATGCTCTTGAGCATTGCTCCTCAAATCTTCTTATCATCTAGCTACTTTGTCATCATAGCCAGTCCTATCACCAAGCCTACAAAAAATTTTCACTTTGTCGATATTTCCTTGCTGCTCAAGTCTGCTATCTAAACTTTGTTTTCGCCTGTTCTCGTCTGATTTTTCTGGGCAGGATGTCGGCAAAAATCAATCACTGAATGTTCGAGGAAATCTGGAACTTTCAAGGACCTCTTTTTGGTGTCGCTAGATCTTTCTAGGGACTTTGGATATTTATGCACGGTACGAGAATTTCTTCAGGGTCTCCGAACTCATTCTAGCTCGAACTTCAAAGAAAATCCTGCACGGAATGCCTGTCACGATCTCACTCTCGATACTTTAGGAGCCGACGACTTCCTGGTGTTCATCAAGCCTGATGAGTAAGAAGTCTAAACATATGGCTTAGAGTATTAGAAGGCGAATTGAAAGCTCCAAGAAAATTAAATACAATATTGTTGGGAGTTAATAGCTATGAGTAAATATCGCGAGATGGAAACCTATTGTTTAACACGTAGCCAAGGCTAGAAAAATAGCAGCAAGAATATAATTTGAGGAATTGTGAATTCATAACTACATATATTTTGAACCCCTCGATCATTTATAGAACTAACTAGCTTCAAATATAGCACTAGATACCGAACAGGACGATAACATCAATAGAAAGTTATGGCCTGGTAACCAGATACTCGAGCCTTGACTTCACATGTGATGAAATATCGCAGATGTTGCTCTAGATTCAGGGGCAACGATCTTCTCAGCCTCAAACTCACGATAGTGGGGTATTTGGAGGGGGTGTCAAGGGTAAGAAAGAAGGTTAATAAGCATTGCGCCATATCCACCTTCCATTGGACCGCGATGCTTCCTTCGAGAAATCTATCTGTTGCTCTCAGACCTAGCGAATGCTCTGCGCATCGCTTATCGATGGATGCAAACGTCCTACGATACAATTGTTCCTTGCTCTTGGCAAACATTTCGAGGGTCCCTTGGAGAAATTTGATGGATAGTTTGCAGGGATATTCCAGTACAGTAACATTGCCTCAAGAACTAGCCGCAATAAGAAAATGGCGGCTACTCGAAGATTGCAGCATAGTTTAAAGAGTTTAGATCATTTCGAAACAAGTCGTAACCTGCATTAACCTTGAATGGCTCAAAACTGCGACCTGAACCGTTGAGAAGAGTGCCGAAAATTCTTCCGCTGAGACAAAGTGTCATGACCAGACAAGCAGGCATGAGGTTCGTTATAAACTCGTTCACCACAAGAGAAAAGGTCACGAGCGCCCAAAAGCATACGAGTGAGAAAATATTTTGAGAACTGCTCCCGCACGAGTTAACCTTACCTCATTACTGTAGCTGCCGGTAAACCTTGGAGTACGTTATCGACAACCACCTTGAATACCTACTTTTGCATAAGTACTTCCTTGAGTTCCATTTCGCCCCCTCTAGCCCTCTAGAGCATCTCTTCACTTCTCATGCTATTGCGGTCTCAAATCACTATCGATCACATCGCAATTGTCTAGATTTCGGCTAGACACTCGACTACCAGCGAACCTGCTATTACTAATTGTCGACAGCTTCGTGTTGTGCCAGCATCTGCATCAAGTCCCAGAACACGAACTCTCGGCCTGTTATAATGGCCATCAACGTGCCAGTGCGGTGGGTAGCTACCCAAAGTCTTTCCCCGGACAAGCTGCGCCTAACCCATAATGATCCTGACAGGATTCCGCGTGTTCTCGTCGCATGTAACAGTTCTCAGCAGCGACCGTGAGCACATCATCCTGTAGAGGACTTTAGAACTCCAAAGCTGATCCACCCTCTATTACCTCCACCGTATGAAAATCTCTTCCATATACTGCTGTATTGTTCACACATCTTGTTCTGAGCCGCTTCGACCGAAAGAACGATAGAGTCATACTCGACAGTCGACTTTATCAAGTTCAATACGGACTTCGAATTGATGGGAGGATACTTTTTCATCTGACGCGCACAAGAAGGCTGGGCTGGCACCTTCGATGCAAAATTCTGGGCGAGCTTCACCTGCAGCTGGTGGCTTATTCAAGAGCTAGATGCGGTCCTAGTCAAATCCTTGACGTGATCATATCACCGTCAAATAACCAGCGACATTGTACCTCCACGTCTGACAGCTACCTAACGGCTCAAACACTCACATACACACGGACGCGCCAACCCTTTTTACAGCTAGCTCCAGACTGGTACATGGTATGGAGAGCCTATGGTCTCGCTCTTGTGCCCTTGAAAGCCATGTCCCTTTAATTCAATATGCCTATTATATTCCTTCTATGGATTTTGTATTGGGTCAGCATAAGAGCGGTGGATGGTTTAATTTTGGGTAGTAGAATCTGAATTGGTTAGAAGTAGATATCTTGCGTGCTCAGAGCCCGTATCATATACGAAACAGCAACTGTCTATGATATTTTCTAGTCCGTCACATACGAATCGTAACAGGGATTCTTGAATTCTAAAAGATTGCAAATGTACGTAATATTCTAAACTGTTATCCCATGTTCCTTTATACTTTTTGCGCCAAGTTTGATATTCTTACTGCTCTTCAATAAAGTCTCGTTGGCATTGAAAGCAAAAAGCCATATTCAGGCACCAGGGTCCGTGCGCATACGCGATTGTTATGACGACGATCGCGTGGGTGGCTGACGGTGGCACTAGTGTGCCGGTGACCTTCAATCAACAGTCACACTTCACACCTTTGTAAGAGCCACTATTCTCAGTCGCAAAAGACTGAATATCACAATCCTTGACTAAGAGAATTTCCCGTCTACCATTACGATAATCCAGCGGCGCTGAGCGACGCAACTTCGAGATGGCACTGAGGCACTTTGCCACTGTTGTGGGGCTGCTCGGTTTTGCATCAGGCGAGCTACACACGCCCAAGCACGAGGCAGGACGATGTGCGATACGTGGGAATTGTGGAGGTGGTGGATTCTTCGCGCCACCTTTGCCATGTCCTGATAATGGGCTTGCAGAGGAACCCGAAGAGAAAGTGAGAAAGCAGTTGGTGGACATGTGCGGACCAAAATGGAGTACTGGCCCGGTATGCTGTGAGGAGTCACAAGTATGTATTTCCTACATGTATAACGTATTTCAAGTGCTAATTCACTGTAGCTCGATGATTTATCCTCCAACCTCCAAAAGGCACAACAATTTATCTCTGCATGCCCGGCTTGCAAGGAGAACTTCTACAACCTATTCTGCACATTTACCTGTTCGCCAGACCAATCTCTATTCATAAATGTAACGGACGTCCAGGAAAAGAGTGGCAAATCGGCTGTAACAGAGCTAGACCAACTCATCTCGGATGAGTATGGTTCAGGATTCTACAACAGCTGCAAAGATGTGAAGTTTGGGCCAACGAATACGAATGCGATGAGCTTTATTGGAGGGGGCGCGAAAGAATATACAGCTTTCCTAGCATTTCTTGGGAAGAAGAACCCTCCATTTGGCTCCCCATTCCAGATCAACTTTCCGAGACCTAGTGATTACCCTGAATCGAGAATGGGACCATTAGATATGGGAGCGAAGAAGTGTAACGATGAGGATGAGAGCTTCCGCTGTGCTTGTATCGACTGTCCCGATGTATGCCCAAAGCTACCAGAGGTTGTTGAAAAAGGCTCATGCCATGTTGGTGTGCTCCCTTGCTTGTCTTTCGGGGCTATCTTGACCTACGGTATCATCCTTGCATTGCTTGCTATGGCGATCTTTGGTCATATTGCTTATGCAAAGCATGCTCGAAGGAAGAGCGAGCGTCTCCGACTTCTGCAAGATGCGAATCCAAGTGACGACGAAGATGAAGGAGATATGGTCCACAACGGTGCAATGTATGATCGCCCGCAGAGGAACTACTGGATCAACACTGTTTGCGACAGTGCTTTTAGTAGACTCGGATATTTATCTGCCAAATTTCCTGGAATCACAATTGGTCTTAGCATTCTGATCGTAGGACTGCTCAGCTTAGGATGGTTGAGATTTGAGGTTGAAACAGATCCTGCTAGGTTATGGGTTAGCCCAACTTCAGATGCCGCACAGGAGAAGGCGTTCTTTGATGAGAATTTTGGACCCTTCTACCGTGCCGAGCAAGTATTCTTGGTCAATGATACTGTCACGAATGGTACGAGCCCAGTTCTGAGCTATGCGACCCTCAAGTGGTGGATAGACGTTGAGGAACGCATTGGTGGCCTTACGGGAAACAAGACCGGAACAAGTCTCGATGATATTTGCTTCAAACCTACTGGTGAGGCTTGCGTAGTCCAATCAGTGGCTGCGTATTTTGGAAACGACATCAGCACTGTCAACGAAAACAACTGGGTGGCCAGGCTTCGAAAATGTGCCGAGTCTCCTGTTGACTGTCTTCCTGATTTTCAACAACCTATAGAGCCCACTATGATACTTGGTGGAGCAAATGGGTCTAGTGATCCTGCCGATTCGTCTGCTATAATTGTCACTTGGGTTGTCAACAATGATTTTGAAGGAACGGCTGAGCTTGCTAGAGCTATGGATTGGGAGGAATCCTTAAAGTCCACCTTACTCATAATACAACGCGAAGCAAGTGACCGTGGATTGAGACTCTCATTCTCAACAGAGATCAGTTTGGAACAGGAGCTCAATAAGTCGACCAATACCGATGCGAAAATCGTCGTCATCAGCTACATTATCATGTTCTTCTATGCATCGATAGCTCTGGGGTCTACTACATTGTCGTTGAGATCCATTTTGCGCAACCCAACAACCTCACTTGTCGAGTCCAAATTCTCGCTTGGTGTAGTGGGCATCTTAATTGTGTTGATGTCTATCTCGGCATCTATCGGGCTATTTTCAGCTGCAGGCATCAAGGTGACGCTCATTATCGCCGAAGTCATTCCTTTTATTGTGCTGGCAGTTGGCGTCGACAATATCTTTTTGATCGTACACGAGTTTGAAAGGGTCAATATCAGCCATCCCGATGATATGGTTGAGTATAGGATTGCCAAGGCTCTAGGGCGAATGGGACCATCTATCCTTCTGTCTGCGATCACGGAGACCATTGCTTTCGCTCTAGGTGCCTTTGTAGGCATGCCAGCTGTGCGGAACTTTGCAGTTTATGCTGCTGGTGCAGTGTTCATTAATGCACTACTGCAAGTGACGATGTTTGTCTCAGTGCTGACGCTTAATCAACGGAGAGTAGAAGATCGTCGAGCTGACTGCTTCCCGTGCGTTAAGATTAAGGGCGCAGGAGTGCAGCTGGGCGGTCCAAATGGAAATGGCTATCCAAGAGCTTACGAAGGCCAGGACGAAGGAATCCTGCAAGCATTTATCCGCAAGTACTACGCTCCTACCCTCCTTGGCAGGAAGGTGAAAGTGACTATCGTAATCATCTTTCTGGGTCTTTTCACTGCAGGAATTGCGCTGATGCCGGAGGTCTCTTTGGGACTTGATCAACGAGTGGCAATTCCTGATGACTCATACTTGATTTCATACTTCAATGATCTCTATGATTACTTCGAATCGGGTCCCCCAGTTTATTTCGTTACTCGTGAGTTGAACGTCACTCAGAGAGGACACCAACGAGAACTCTGCGCTCGCTTCACGACGTGTGATCAAGAATCGCTCACAAATATTCTGGAGTCGGAGCGGAAGAGACCGAACATCTCATACATTGCAGCATCCACGGCAAGTTGGATTGACGACTATTTCCGTTGGCTTGACCCTGCTTCTGAAGAATGTTGTATCGAGAAAGGGCAGACCTGCTTCGCAGACCGTGATCCTGCATGGAATATCACTTTATACGGCATGCCCGTTGGCAATGAATTCATACACTATATCGAGAAGTGGCTTGACTCTCCAACAGATGCCAATTGCGCACTTGGTGGTCAAGCTTCATACAGCACCGCTCTTGTCGTAGACACAGAGCGAGTCACAATCCCAGCCAGCCACTTCCGTACCAGTCATACTCCATTGCGAAGCCAAGAAAACTTTATCGACGCATATGCTTCGGCGCGGAGGATATCAAACAGCATCAAGGAAAACACAGGCGTTGAAGTGTTCCCTTACAGCGTATTCTACATCTTCTTCGACCAATACGCTTCCATTGTCCGCCTCACAGCTGCTCTCCTCGGTTCAGCAGTAGCCCTAATTCTCGTCATCTCATCCATCCTTCTTGGATCCCTCAGAACAGGTGCTGTCGTTACTGCGACGGTGATAATGATAGTGGTCGACATCATCGGTACTATGGCGGTTTTCAATGTGTCTCTCAATGCCGTCAGTCTCGTTAACCTCGTGATCTGCGTCGGTATCGGTGTCGAATTCTGTGCTCATATTGCACGAGCATTCATGTTCCCATCCCGCGCTGTTATGGAGCGAGCAAAGAACAAGTTCCGCGGCCGCGATGCCCGAGCATGGACTGCACTCGTAAACGTTGGCGGCTCTGTCTTCTCCGGCATCACAATCACGAAATTACTGGGTGTATTCGTACTTGCTTTCACAAGAAGCAAGATATTCGAGATCTATTATTTCAGGATCTGGTTAGCGCTAGTTGTCTTCGCTGCCACACACGCATTGATTTTCTTGCCTGTAGCGCTCAGTCTACTAGGTGGCGACGGGTACATCGATCCCGAAAGCGATGGAGGATTGGAGGAAGACCTAGCAAGTAGACGATATAGGGCAATGTTACCGGATGCAGAATATGATACTGATGACGAGTATTGAGTGGAATTTGTAACTGAGATGTGCAGATAGATATCCCTTTTAGTAACATGTTATAGCATAGCGCCGATGTATGTATTGCTTTAGCTTTACAATGGTAATTTTATGTGAGGAAGCATTTCCTAACAAAATGCATTGGTTTAGAGGTAAACATAGCTATGTATTCATAGAAGAGCGAAGACGCTATGGGTTTCTGGTATCCATTCGTATAGAGCTCATAATGCACCATTATCCCAAACGAACTATCAAGGCTAGCCTTAGCTAGCTTGATCCGTAATAACATATTTCATACAAACAATGCTAGCACAGTCTTGCAGGGCTACCACGCGACCTTGTGCAAACGCGCCAGTATCCAATAATAGTACAATCCAATATTCCCTCTCACGATTAGGGACTCAGGAGAGCCAGTCTTCCAACCAGTTTCCAACCAATTACAAATACAACATGACCGCAGAAAAGTGCCAGGTACGCAACCATCTTCAAAGCGAGCCTGAGCAACAAGACCGTAGCTCCTAAAGCTGCGATCGCTGGCACTGTCCACTTTCGTGGTCAATGATTACTACCTAGCATAATTCTCCTGTTCTTCTTGATCAATGCATTCAACCTCTTTTCAAGAACCTCCGCATCCTTTCTAGCATGTTGCATAGCGGTTTCCGATTCAGGCAAGCTTAGCAAGGAAACCGTGTTAGGTTGATTGCGAGCCATGTCGCCGTTAATAGCAAAGTGTGCTGTCATGCTTTCCAATCCTGTAGCAATCATACCCTCCCGATTCGTAGGTCCGTAGCCAACCTCGTTGTTCTCGAGATGAGGAGTTGTCGGATCCGTGCCCCAAGAAGTCCATGCCGCAGAAGCACCGGAACGCATCATCTCCACGTCCAGCGCATTTGTGTTCAAAGCTTGCTCCAGTTGCATAGATGTAGACAACGATGGCAGGACGTACTGGTTGATGTAGCCAAGCGCCTCATCACGGTTGATCTTGCCTACAGGGTCCATTGGCGCAGTGCCAGTATTCAGCATAGGGAAGAAGGATGGGGGACCATTGGGCACTGCACGACCTTCGATCAAAGCAAATCCATTGCCTGCATGATGCCTGGAAGAGACAAAGGCTGTTGCTCCTGGTTGTTCTGCGATGCGCGCTTGCAGCTCAAGATACCGCTTTTCTTCTTCATCTGTCAGATTGCGGACACAATCACCATTGGGTGTCAACATGATTCGGCCCGATCCTTCTGTAACTTTGTGCACTGGCTGACCAGAGAGTAGGGTAGCGCGCTCTTTAGGAGTAATTATCAGCTTCTGGTTGGAGCTTGGGTTTTCTGTGACAGGGTCAGGGTGTCGATAGCTCACTGGCGGATTCTTAAAGAATGCCAGATCGTTGTGATCCTCGATGAAGCCTGAAGATACAAGGTTTTTGAAAACTGAAGCTGGTGTCGACATTGGTTTATTGGTCATCTCGTCCTCGACCTCAGAAGGAGCAGGAGCAGGCTCTGGTGACGGTTGTGGTGGGACCTTAGCTTTGCCCTTGCCCTTCGAATCTTGGGTCTTTGGTGGATTTCGAGTGGATGGCTCTGCTTCTGTCAAGACAACCTTCTCTTCAACTTTGACTGTTTGTTCGATTATCTCTTCGTTGATTTTTTCCTCTTCAACCAGCGGCTCTGACGGACCAGGAGATGGCGGTCTACTGACCGCGGGTGTAGAACCTCCAGCGGCGCTGTGGATGTTACGTTCCTTCTTCACCTTTTTCTTCCTACCCATGATGGGAGCTATCTCTGGCTCCGGTTCAGTCTTTGCCGCAGCTGCCTCCAATTCGGCCTTTTCTTTTTCCTTTTGAGCCTCCTTGCGATGCTTCTTTTGCGCACTCTTCGTAACCATTCGGACAGGGGCAGAGCCTATCTTCGAAGGCGGGGGCGAGCTGGCTCTCGACACAGAAGCAGATGTATCTGACAACATCTCACTCGTTGGGGTTCCGGGGCGGTCAAGTCTTGTCACAGAGGACAGGCTTGGCTGTCGCGATGGAGGAAATTGGGCCGGAAAGATAGAAGTCACCGAGGATGGCGTCGCACTTCCGGCTGTTGGTGTCTCGGCCTTTGGCGTTGAAGTGAGGCGCAAGGTTCTTGGGTTGCGTGTTGAAGGGGACTGCACAGATGCTGTAGACACGGCGGGAAGTGGAGGTACTGCAGATTTAGAAGGTGTTTCAGGACCGACAGATGTCTTGATTGAAGATTTCGCAGGAACAGATACACTCAGGCCTGCAGCAGATCTCTTCTCTACTGCCTTCGGAGTCGGTTGAGTGACTTGTGCCGTACTAGATGGAGTAGCGGGCTTCTTGTTGGTAAGAGTTATGGGAGTTGGCTTTGTCGTTGCAGAAGTTTTCGCAGTGACCGGGGCCGTGACGACCTTATTTTTCCCACTCTCTATCACGGGGAAGTCTTCAAACTTCAAGCTATGATGTGAAGATTGAGATGCAATAGCTTTCGAAAGTCCTGTGTTTGTCGCCAATTTTTGCACGTCCTGTTTGGCTTGTGCAATAGACGTCTCCGCAGGTAGATTTGTACTAGCGTGAGAAGAAGGAACCATAGGGACAGCTACGTTGGCCAACGGCGTCGCAGCTCTGGGAATGAAAGCAGCGCTTCGAGATGGCTGGAATGATGCAGCAGTTGGCAAAAATTGTGGCACAGGCTTCGTTAATATGTCGTCGGACACGCTGAGAGGTGGGTGGGCATGAGGCAAGCCTAGACCAGGAGGGACAGAAGGGGTCGACGATCGTGATGCTTTGTCGTAGATGTCTGGAATCGCTGGAACAACGAAATCATCCGGGCAACTGTCTGCAACAAGTGCGTCTACAGACGCTTCGTCAAGTGAAAGAAGACTTTGGTCATCTAGTAATAGACTTGTTAGCAAGATACCCTTAAAGGCTCAAATGCAAATCAAGACAAAACTAGAAACAATCTATGTCTGATGCTTGCACGTCTCCAAACTTGACTACATCACGTCACGGGTCCATCATCGTCTTCGAGGTAAAAGTGACACTACTGAAGGCACAAGATGTGTGAGAATGCTATATTTGACCAGCCAATCCATTGGCGTGGGGTCGGGGACTTTAACGTACATGAAATGTGGCCCACGAAGACGATGATGGAACTCCCAACGCAACCTTTGTAGCAAGTCTGCTATGGCCACTGCATTGATGGCCTCGAAAGCAACGCGACTGAAAGTATAGTGCAAATTCATGAGATCCCCTCATTTCCCCAAGTGCAAATGACGCCTGAGCATCCGAAGCTTCCATCTTGGAGCTCGTCCATGCTCGCTAAAACAAATATGCTGACCAGCAAATGCAATGCCCTTCAAGGGGTCCTTGCCAACGCCATAATCGATGAAGCCCAATATCTACAAAAGTCTTGCCGCAAACAAACGCCTGCCGTAACGGCTGTATCTACCATCCACGATGCTGCAACCCCGCACCGTACATCATGCTCGGATTGTACCCACCTTGAGCCTGACCACCAAACAGTCCCTGTCCGACTCCGGCATTGCTCTGTTGCTGGTGCTGCATTCTCGCTTGCAAGATACTCGGGTCCGCAAGATCGACTAAGCCACCTCCCCCAGAGGAGGAAGTGTTAGCATGTCTGTGCTTCTTTCCCTTCTTCTTCTGCTTTTGACCGAAGTCGTGGAATGCTCCAGTCTGAGGACCATAGAGCGATGCCAGGAGGCCTGAAGCAGGAGCTGGAGTGGAGGAGGCAGATGGGTACTGCTGAAGAAAAGAAGGAAAGTACTCACGCTTGCCTGTATCATGCGATTGACCACCAACTGCTGCCCCACGACTTCGGAGCATGTCCCGAAGCATATCACTGCTACTCTCCTTCGCCAGACCAAACCCTGGATTACCACCCATCGAGCCCCCAAAGCCGTGACCTTGCCCAAACATACCGCCGATTGGTGGAGTACCTGAAGACTTCAATCCAGGGGGAGGGCCGGGCATTGAAGAGCCATAGAACTGACTAGCAGCCGAGGGCATCATGGAAGACTGCTGCGCCATCAACTTTGGATTTGCCGATGGTTTGACAGAAGACGAAGAGGACGAGCCATCATTGGCGAAGCTGTATCGAGAAGACTGCCTGTTATGACCCTGTTGTTGGAACAACGCCGATCCTTGACCAAGTTGATTTCTCATTCCAGGTGGATATTGGTCCGTAAAACCTGGCGATTGAGATTGGCCCGCTGCTCCAAGTCGTAATTGATCCAGCTGCTGCGGGGTTAGGGTACGTCCATTGATGGAACTCAGATTGTTCAAATTCTGAGGAAAGTTTTGAGAAAGGCTTGGTCCGAATGGTCCCCCGTTAGAAGCTCTTTGTATGGGAAGTTGGGTGCTCGGTCGTCGACTGAATCCCATGGGTAGATTACTATCCCGAACGTCGTGTCTGTCCTCAGGCTCGCCACCTAGCTGCAAACTACCACTTTCGGGAGCCTCTTCCTCGAGCGGCTCGGCAACAGATTGCATATCTGCCAGTGAATCTTGTTCAACTTGTAGTCTAGCCTCTTCCTGCTGTCCCTCCCGCATAACTCTACGCTTCTCGCCACCCAAGTTGTCGAAAAGAGGTGGAAATGTCGACTCGGTATTTTGATTGGACCTTGAGTAAGAGACTTCCGAAGAGTTAATGGCTCTCAACAAGTTAATGAGGACTGGGTCCCTGACAGGTCGAGGAGGCTGGGAAGCTGACGATTCATCCAACGTCGCGACAGCATCTACAGATGGTTCATGAGATTGTTCCTGCGTCGACCCAGTTGCTTCAGTCGTCGCAGGAATTGCTTGGGAAAAGGCGGGACTTGATGTAGCGCCACTTGTAGCAACACTACCTCTCCTGCTTCGTTGTGGAATGCCTTTATTTGCCCAGCTTGCAGAGGATGGAAGCGCGGAGCCATCACCACTATCCGACCCTTCCTTGCTATTATCCCTAGCCATTGGTTGCGAAGCAGCAGCTATAGGCTGTGCCTGCGGAATTGGAGCTTGAATCTGAGCAGCTTGCCGAGATGACGTTGATGCAGAGGTTGAGGCTGAAGCCGGAAGAGGACGTTGGGTGTTAACGCTGTTGAGAGATGAGAGATCCTGCCGTGAATAGCTGTCGTTGTTGTCGCCAGGTTCGTGGAGGAACATGCAGTTCTTATTCGTGCATGTTTCGTTCCTTAAATAGGCCGAGCAATATTTGGTGGTCCCTAGTTGTGCTCGCAGTACTCGTTCGCCATTTTGTGAACCGTTCACTGCTACTATGCATCTTGCGGCATCCTCATTGCGAGCAAAAGTGACATAGACCCCTAAAGACTGTCCATTGGGGCCCGTTTCGTTTGTCTTCTTATTGCTAACCACGATTTTGACGATCTTGCCATATTGACCAAAGTATCTATCACCCCGTAAAGTAGACAGTATCTCTTGTTCGGGTATGCCAGGACTTAGACCGACCACATAAACAAGATTCTTCTGAAGGACTCGGAGTCCGGATAGGTGTTTGCGATTCAAGTTTTCGACTTCTCGCTTTTGGGCCTCCTTCTGTCGCTGCTCCTGGTTCTTCTTTGCCTTCTTTTGTGTCTCGGCCTTGAATCGTGCGATCCTGAAGAAAATAGTCAGCAAATGACAACTTGAAGTTGAGGGTGCACCAACTCCTCTGGTGTTACAACTTTCCACTCTATGGTCTTGTCATCGTATGGTCTCCGGCAAGCTGGGCATAATCCGTTGAGATTTTGTCTGATGTTATTAAAGCAGAACTGGCAGATCTGCGACAATGCACTGAATCAGCGGAAGCTTCTTAGTGGCAGAAAGGACTGATATATACCTGGTAGCCACAAGGGCACGGCCGAAAATTCTTGTCGGAAAGGTCGAACTCTTCTACGCATAGGGGACTGACGGCAAAGCGTTAGCGAAGAGCCCAAGAGATGGCCAGCAGGCGAAAAGACATACCATGATTCCTCGTCGTCATCAATAAAGCTGTCTTGAGGAGCCATACTGAAGTGATGGGCGATGCGCCGTGGGGTTGTGACGTGCGAGACGTGAATAGCTCGATGGCGGATGGCGCGCGAAGAAAGGTTCGGGGGGCGCGTCGAAAGATGTGACTAAGTGTCTTATCGACTCCAGAGAACCTATTTGAAGGTTGCTTGCTGTAGGAGTTGGTAGGCGGGTTGTGTCATCAACGGTAGAAGAAATATTTGAGGTGGAAGGATGTCAACTTCGAGCGAGAGGAGAGAGAAAGGCAAGACCATCGCTAACGAAATACGGTAGCCACAATCTCAAAAGACGCTAACCAATCATGATGATTCAAGAGAGGCGAGCTCTCACCACGACGATTTGAGGACGAACTGCCTCTCACTGCAATTGGGAAGATATCATTTGACCCTCGATCATGGCAATAAGGGTGTCGAATTGTGGGGCGCTGGCCTCAGTTATGCGATCAACTAGGACTGCCCTATCGCGCCGCAATGACACCAAGCTTCGATCATTCACCTCGACACAGCATGCCAAAGTTGTAGTCTCTCCAAATACACCAAACATGCGCTTCGCCCAGCGAGAACCAGATACCCCCGGTGGCCTCCATGTCCCTCCAATCAATCCGGCAGACAAGTACGCTGCAAAGGCAGATGACATGCACCGTTATGGGTCGTGGCTTATGGGCTGTCTGCCAAAGTACATCCAGCAATTCTCCGTTTGGAAAGACGAGCTGGTCATCTACATTTCACCCTCTGGTGTAATTCCAGTCTTCACGTTTCTCAAGTGTGCGTTATTGGGAGTTCTCCCTAGGAATGGTACCTGAACTGACATCTTCCAGACAACACCGCTGCTGAATTCACCCAAGTCTCCGATATCACCGCAGTTGACTTTCCCACGAGAGACCAACGATTCGAGGTTGTGTATAATCTTCTAAGCGTGCGCCACAATTCCAGAATTCGAGTGAAGACGTATGCAGACGAAGCATCTCCAGTTCCTAGCATCACAAGTCTTTACGATGGCGCGAATTGGTACGAACGCGAAGTTTATGATCTATTTGGTGTGTTCTTCATTGGACACCCAGACTTGCGACGAATCATGACCGATTACGGTTTTGATGGACATCCTCTCCGGAAAGACTTTCCTTTGACTGGATACACCGAAATTCGATATGATGAAGAAAAGAAGAGAATTGTTGTCGAACCGCTCGAGTTGACACAAGCATTCCGAAACTTCGAGGGAGGAAGTGCGGCATGGGAGGTATGTTTTCAAGCAATCCGAGAAGTCATTAGCTCTTAGCTAACGTCATGCAGCAAGTTGGACCCGGTATCGACAGAAAGCCAGAAACATTCAGACTGCCAACCGCGAAACCAGAGGAGAAAAAAGAGGAACCGAAGAAATAGATTAGACAGTTCACTTGTACATAAATGCTGTCACAATACCAAGGTTATTATGTGTTTGTGGAACTGCCTCTTGTTTTGTATACGCCCACCTTATCTTCCAGCTCACTTTCCTTTTGTTCACATCTTTCTGATATTCAACCTAACCCAGGCATTATTACTTTCTGGCCCTTTTTCTCGCTGTTCTTGCGGATGAGGTTGCCCGTTGATTGCAAGTGCACGTATAAACTTAGCACAAGTGTAGCAGTAGATCACGCTACGTTGGCGTGTATATTCTTGGACAAGCATAATGTAATTTAGAGGCCAGATTTGGACTTGATACTGAGATCTTGTCACGGATATGCTCGCATCAGCGGCAGGGGCTAGGGGCTAAGCTAATCTCCGAAAGCTTCTGATACGAGGCAAATATTGCTGCGAGTCCCCTAAATGCGCTAGAAACAGCGCTACAATGGTGCTCGTTCACTGAGAGTCACATGCTGTGGGATGTTCCGCTAGTATTGCCCCATGACAAGTGTACCGGAATTAGCATTTGGGCTGTGCGTTCACACTCGCTTCAAAATATCTGCTTGATCTCCATCTACTTTTTCTGCCTGCATTCATCTCTGATATATCTATTCGAGCAAACCCGTACAAAATATCCAATTTACATAGTGTGCTTTACAACCAAAATGGCCATCGGCTCAGTCCGAGTCAACATGGCTCGTTTAAGCACGGAAACTCGAAGCTCACTCGAGACCCTCCGCCGCGAAGCAGCTGAAGCAAAGCTCTTCTACATGCGCGACATTGTCGATCCCGAAGAATTCGATGAACTTGTTGATAATGAGATACAAAGATCCATGTTGCCTTCAACCAACCCTCAGGTTAAAGTCACAGACCTCGTCAAGAGAACCAAGAAGAAAATCAGCAACTTATTTAAATGAAAGTTCCCCGGAAATAACCACTACGTCACGAGTGTCTCACAGAAATAGCTGAACAATCTCGAGAGCCTTAGGTTTGTGTGGCCTTCTATCTACTTCTATCGGTGACTCAGAAGACTATTGTTATCCTCCCTTTAGCTGAAAGCTTGATTCACGTGATCAGTAAGAAAATGCACAACCTTGGAGCCGCGATGACGGTCTCAAAACGAACAGACTTGGAATAGAGGCGACTATATGGGTTAGGTTACAGTGCGCTGCATATGTTCCCGCTAAGCTCCAGAGAGCAGAGCAGGAGTTAGGAGTTAGGTGCTCGAGGCGAGCATACCTTAAGTCATCAAGAACTCAGCAAACGTCGTCAGAGACCCTGAAACATTGTGCTTTGTTTATATTGAGCATATCGTAAGCAAGCACAACTCCGGACGATCTCAAAGGTGAAGAACCTGGTAAACAGATTCGTGCTGTCGCAAAATAAGTTAGGGTACAGCACGTCGACAGCAAAAATACAACACGGTTCTATTCCATCTGGAAAGAGAACCTGGCGGCCGGCGTCAGAGGAAATCAAGAAGAGAAGGTCATGTCAATTGAAGGAACTGCTCAAAAGCATCAATCACAGTACGAGACGAAAATCATTTACCGACGCCTGGAGAAAACAACACGCTACCGAGACAAGATCCATCTACAACACAATTGGATCAATGTTGGACATCAAGAGTTCTCTTAGCCTCCCGCGCTACCTGTGTAGCCCAACAGAGGAAGGTGTATGAAATAGGTCTCTTCTTGTGGACGTTGCCGCAGGCATTTTGAAGTCTGGGGAGAGTGGGATATAAAATTGGAAGAAAGCATCACCTAGACCATCAACCAAACATATTCACGGCTAGCTTGACGACTTCAGCTATTTGCGCGTCACGGAACGCACCTTGACTTGGATATGGGCCATGATGGATATGAGAATGCTAGTTTGCCTGCACCTCGATCGGCTCATTTTAGTCCTTATCTATAACACACTTAAACAACTTCCACTATCTGTTATAAATCCCTTCCCAGAACTCCAAGTGCATGCCCAGCCCATATTCGCTCGGTGGGTTTTCCATGGTGGGCTTGCAGGATTTTTGGGTATAGAGAAAGTAATACCAGATCTCGTCACCCATCTGCATGGATCGTACAGGGAAGGATAGGTTGCGGCATTCTTCAGTATGGATATTGTATTCAACTTTCATGCCTTCAAAAACTCCTTGTGTGTATACCACCAGGCTGAGATCGAGCTGAATGTCAGTCAATGGCCGAAGGAAGTAAATAGTAAATGCGTATGTAGATCCACGAGGTGGCTGGTCATGTTTGATATGAGGAACTTTTTACTTGAGCGGTATTTGATAATTCGCATTACTGAGTCTTCAGCGATGAGGACTTCTAGAAGATTGATTGTAATCCGGTACGCAAGAGCAGCGGCTAGAACCAGGAGATTGGAGGATGCAAGCAAGAAATCTGCCAATGAAGCGGGGAAATACATGGCGAGCGCAGCTTTTATTTAGCGAATTCGTCGGCGATGAGAAATATTTTTAAAAAACAAAAATTCTAAGAGATATTCCTGAACCCTTTTGAGTCGAGTAAAGGCTGCAGGTTTGGCTCGTAGTAGATGAGGTGCGAAGCTACACCATCTCTAGGAAAGAGTACAAGCGTCACGATCTAGCTTGCCCGTCTTAATCGTTCGTGCATGCGGATGGATATTTATTCTCGACTTTTGCGTCGCGAAGAATCCTTACTGATAGCTAGAATGACGTTATTTGACAAGAAGCAATTAACTAAGGTGATCAAAGTTCGAAGAGATGAAATTAAATACAAACTCGTTTAATGCACCGTCCAAGTAAACTGCATAACATTGTGCAGCCATCTGTGGTACTGACACATTACTAGTTGCATCTGAAGAGGTCATTTGGGGGTTGAATCTGTGTCTTGTAGGGATGTGAACAAAATTCCGAGGCTGGTTGGACATTGAAATCAAATTCGGCTTTCCAAAGAGTTTGGCTGCTTCCTTATCTTGCCTCCTCCAACATGTTACTCAATTCGTCATACTGATACAATCCACAGCCAATCAACCATCAGTCATCGTAATACTTCCCCTGAAGTCTATTCAATTCTTCGCCCCCATCTGTTTGGCAGGACATCTTGGTATAAAAGTCGCAAGACCATATCATATAAACCGTAGTTTCCGTGGTTATCGATGCGACTTTGAAAGGGAGCTCGTAGCGTTGGCCATTCTCAATGGAGTACTCGACTCCCCAGCCCCGGGGTTCAGTGTGACATCGTCTAAGAAGTTGCCACGACGATCCCAGTCTTCGTCTCAACGTGTTCTTTGCTCAGCACTCGCCTTTTGATAAAGACAGTGGCAACGATACACAACGCCGAGATAACAACATAGAAAATCCACTAAAACGAGTTAGTGCCATGTTTTCTTCAAAGAGGAAGAGCTAAGAAGCATGAAACGTGAACATAAAGTCGCTACACAGTAAATCAAATAGGCAGAATATAGAAAGTTGGTTACCATGTTCCTTAAGCTCCAAGCATACGCCTCTTTTACCGCTGTTTTCTGTACTGGGTCTTGAATCAAGTTCACCGCGATCACATTTGCAGCTGCTTGGCCCTTCGATAACAGGTCTGTAATATTGGAGGGGAGGCTCAAGGGCGGTGCACTCAAAGCCTGGACCCGGATGTTCATGGAGTTTTGGAAGATGACGCCACCAATGACGATCGACATCGCTGTCGCGAGATTACGAATGAACCCGAACGTTGATGATGCTGTAGCGACATTGTGCTGAGGGACGAAGGCTTGGAGTGCAAGAAGAGGTGGTTCAAACAGTAGCCCAGAACCTATGCCAGCAAGAATCTGGAATCCAACGGCCTCGCTTGTCGAACTCGTGGCCGAAAAAAGAATGTACAAACCAATTCCGACAGTCATTATGACAGGACCGACGCGGATTAACTCGAGATAGTGTCCAGTACGGTGGATCAAGACGCCTGCGAATATTCCCACTACAACGAATTAGTATCATATTTTCTATAAAGAATAAGAGCCGAAGAAGATGAAACATAGGTTAGGGATTCGAACACAGCAAATTCAATGAGTCGCGAGGAGGAGAGACAATGAGAAGGGTTGACTACTGAGTGACTCAGTCACAATCAAAGGCAGGATGAGAACTCCAGAATGTAGAGGTGAAGCGCCCATGACTGCCTGAAAATACAGTGGAGCGTAATATTCAATGGCGATGAAGATCTGTGTCACGTCAGTCTATTATGTATTGGTTAATGGAGGAGACCTTACAAAGCCGTGGAGAAATCCAAGAACTATGCAAGCGATGTTCGACCTCTCCTGGAAAATTTCGAGGGGCATGACAGGATACTTAGCGAGCCGTCTTTCACTATATATAAAGAAAATGCTCATCAAAGATCCGAATATCACCAGGCAAATAACTTGAGGTGAGTCCCAACTGCCGTAGTCAGTAAAGTTCAATCCCAAACATGATTGCTTTACTTACGGAAATGTGGCGCCTCCAAATTCGAGGCCAAGAAGCAGCATCAACGTCAATCCTAAAATTGACAAGCTACCGAACCAGTCCACAGCTTTGATTCCATCGGCCAAACCTGTCTTAGGGTTGTGTACATCCAAGAACCCAAGAATGAGCAAGAAGGCAGAGCCAGAAATCGGGAGATTGATCCAAAAACACCATCTGGCCGGAAAGTCTCAACAGAAGTCCGTGGTGTCCGGGAAATGACTTACCTCCAACCTAGAGTTTGGGTGAAAGCTCCACCCATTACAGGTCCAATAGCGCCCGCAATTGCCCACTATGACGCATTAGGACAATCTTTTCACTCAAGAAAGAGAATTGAAGAGGATGAAACGTAAGCGTAGAGTCGTTACACAACAAGATAAAATGGCGAGATATAAAAAAGAGCTCATATACCATAACTTCTGTAAGTCCCATGAATAGACTTCTCTCTCTGCTCTTTATCAGTATGTTCTGTTCGATTGCTCCGATTTCCTAGAATCCGACCACTTACCGCATACTAAATATATCACTAATGACAATAAATACCAGCTGGATTAACCCACCACTCGCTGTGCCTTGCAAGCTCCTCCCCACAATTAACATCCTCATACTATTACTTTTGGCAGCCATGATAGAGCTCCCAAAGAATAAGGCAGCGGCTGTGAGAATGATAGGTTTTCGTCCCCAGATGTCCGACAACTTTGCCCAAATCGGGGCTGAAGCTGCATTTGCGAGGAGGTAAGCACCACCTATCCAGACATATCCGCTTGCTGTCCCAAGATCAGAGACGATGGTCGGGACTGCTGTTGCCACAATGGTTTCTATATCAGGAAGCCGTGAGCATCTTTACTTTCTCATTCAATCGCTTCTTGTTGAAATAAATATTGAAGGAGATGTCAGCGCAGTGCAAGACACATAGAGAAGTGCACTTTTAAGCCGAAACAATGAGACGAAGAGAATGTCTTACGGTCCAAAGCAGAAATGAACATCGACAACTGGCCCATGAATTAGCACCATCCATTGCTCCTCAATCAACACAACTCACATTCAGCGCTGCCAAGATAGCAGTGAGCCTCACTTTACTCCTCTTTTTCCCCAGCTCCCCAGGAATCACCGGTTCTCCGGGTGCCGTGAGCTCGAACTCTGACTCATTTAACTCAGGCCTCGAGCCGGAAGGCACGGGAACAATGACATCGGAATCTTCGCTGCCTTCAGCCACTTGGCCACCAAATTTTGTCTCATCCATGTTATATGTGTGTATAAAGGAAATCAAGCTCAAAAAAGATCTAAGACATGGGGAAAGCGGTGAAATATCCAGAAAAGGCTGGGCTGGTCATGTGGTTGAATGAGCTAGACGGCCGACAGACAGCAAAAGTGGGGTAAATTACGCCCTTCACAAGCCATTCGGTGGAGGTTTTAGTTCTGCTTGCTTTTAACTTCGTGCCATGGGTTGCACTTGATGTTCTGTAAGTGGTGTTCAGATATCTGGTTGTCTTGGTCTTGACTTTGATGAGAGTGAAGCGATTCGAAAGTTTGGAAAGTATATTTCTACGTCCTTTGTACCTGTGACCTGTCAACTAAACTCCATCGCCGAACTCCGAAACCTATTCTGAGCCTTTCGGTTCGCATATGGATTTTCTCGGCACCGATTCTCTCAAGACTTTTAACTTTTGTACTTTGCATTCCAACTCGATCTCGTCATGAAGTCGGTCCATTTGTAGCAGCTGAAGCTATTGCCTAAGATAGTTTTCCGTCGGCCCAAGACCAAGGGACTCGCTTTGAGAATGCCTCAACTTAGGCTAGGTTGAGAGTGACTTTGGTTCAATGCGTGATCACACTGGTAAATAGATCAAAAACAATGAAAATTCTGTTCTCCCGTGCTTGCGCTTCCCAAACTCGCCATAAGCTCTGCGTGCCACTTGGTCGCTCTATATGCACATCGGAAAAACCGAAGAATCGCAGCATTGTCCGACGACATTTCCATTGTCCGACTGCGCCTAAACAGCAATACCACGTTTACTCCATCCATTCGGACCTCTCCAAGCCCAGACCCAAAGTCCACAACCTATCCAAACACTGACCGCCATTGCCCAAAATGTTGCAGAATAGCACGCTTTGCCATAACACAAGACATCCTCATCCATATCACTGTACGAAGATTCTTTGTTGGCCGCCCACTGGTAGACATTCGAGTAGATAATACCCCATAATGTTGCACCAGCTGCAGGCACCATTGCAACGATACCCCAATTGGTACCAAAATTCTCCACGCCCCATATGACGCTAATAATCAAAGGCGTTAAGCTGAATAGAGCACCATAACCTGTTCCTATCAAGGTAGAGACTAACCAAAATCGCTCGGCGTGATTCTGGACTAAACCAGATGCAAGAATAACCTGGCCCAGGGACAGGAGTATTGCAGATACGAGCAAGAAGGTCACTCTCGAGATTGAGAATCGGCTTTCACGTGGTGGTAACGAAGAAAGAGAGTTGGCAGCTGATTGGTAGTGATGTGCTGCCGGAGTAGGAGCCAAGAGATCGGTCATTGTCCCAAAAAATATGCGAGCAATTGTCGAAGTGAATGCTACGATTGACACATGGGTAGCTGCAGACGTAGGGACTATAGCGACGACTGGGTGTGGAGGATACAGAGTACCAATAATGGTTCCCAAATTCGTGATGAAAGCCTCACCAGGTCCTGCAACATTGTTAAGATTTTATCTCTCTTGGGAGATGGTTGCATACCTGAAACTAGGAGGAAACCTGCTGCTAGCCACCACATTGTGTGATCTTTGAGGAATCTGCGGGTCTCCTCGTTTAGCAACCAAGTCTTCTTCCGGGCCTCCTCTTCCTCATGCGCTTTGCTATCTTCAGTCTCGAGAGCATCCTCATCAGATATATTCTCGATCGCACCATAGCCTCTGCCACCTCGGAAGAACTCGCTCTCTTCCAAGAGACCACTCCTCTCAAGCTCTTCGACTGCTTCATCGATTAATTCTTCTTCGTCTACGATCTTCAGCAAGAGCGTTCCTAGCAAACCAACCGCTAGCAGTATGAATGCCAGGAATAAGAAGAACTTGAAGACATCTACATCGCCACTCTCTCCACCAGGTCGCCGCTCGTATAATATCCGACTGCCAACCTGACTTTGCCACATCCCACTGAGTCCGAAGGCAGCAATTGGGCTTGCCAACGCCAACCCCTTGTGCTTTCCCTTTCCGAAATTCTTCGCACAAGTCGTAATTGCGCTGAGATACATCAACGTAGTTGCCATCCCAATAATAACAAACGCAGTTACCATGACCGACAGAGGCCAACCCCGCTCTATTGTGTAGCCATACACATCTTTTGCCCCGCTTCTATATGTGAATGCTGCCAGTAAATATCCTGCCCCAAAGAGAATAGCTGAGCAAAATGAAAGAGGTGCAGGCCCGTAACGATCACAAAGGTACCCAAATATGGAGACTGGAAGGTATAATGCTAACTCTGCCCCTATGACTACTATATTGACTTGCAATTGTGTATATCGTAATCGTTCTTGGAAGAGATGGCCGTAGAGCGAGTAGGCAGTAATTGAGCCTGCGCAGAGGCAGGATAGTATGGCAGATGCGAAAGAAACATATCGCGTTATGTCCCGTTGTCGTGATAGCTTCTTTCGAGTGAGAGAGGACGTGCTCGATATGATGGACTCGTTGTCTGGGGTGAGGAGGGGCGTTCGATTCGACGCCATCTTGCAAGCCAAATCTTGCAGGCCAAGAGAACGGCCGTGAGTATGACGGCGTGTGTCCAATGTTACATGTGTTATTGAATATTTACAAGTTGTCGAGATGAAGTAAATGATGTTGTGTTAAGGAGGTTGGAGCACGACATCAAGGATCATTGCCGGAGCGGCGCCCCGAAGCTTCAAACGCCACACGGAGTCATCCCGACCAATTCGCGAATCTCTCAAACATCACGAATCATGAATGAAAGCGCAAGCGTGTACTGTACCTGCGTCAAGGGTTTTTGCTCATTTATTCTCGACGACCCCTTAGATTGAACTTGAAATATATCAAAATGTACGATAATGCTCTGTTTGTTCTTCGTGCCTAGAGTCTTCGGTTGCAACGCAAGCAATCATAACGTAATTGTCTCTATTAGCTACTTGAGTCTTTTCGTAGATTTGGCCTTTGGGTTGTCCGTCAGAAGGGACGTTTGCAGGAGCATGTTGCTTCTCGGTGTAGACTTTTCGCCAAGACTGTCTAGCGACGAGAGTATAATGAATAGTTGATCCTACCCTCTCGTTTTCTCGTATGAAATGCTGGGATAAAGCAACGATACAATCCCTGTAAGCGTTAGATAATCCTCTTATTGCAATCTTGAGCACCCGACTATACATCTACTCTTAGTTCTAGAGATCTAGATATTCTGTTTGAGGAAGGGCAACGATATTAGGTGAGCTAATTAAGTTAATGGCAAACGTTTGGGGTCGCTGGAGAGCTATCAGTATCAAATGCATCTGGACATATGCTAGTATGCGGCAAATTTATTCCTAGAATAGGCCTTCCAAGAAACGTCTTAGAGCATACTTTTGCAGGAAGACTAATGCTTCATACAGGAAATCGCTACCTTGGTTCTTGGGTCTTTGCTCATCTTTACAAAGTGCATTACTACTTTTGATTAAACGCTCGCCTGGGTCACCAAAAAGTATCCTAGTGAAGATCTGTTCAACAACTTCACTGGGTTGATGTCTTCCAGTCTTACAAACACATGCCGAGAATACGTAGAGATGTTATCATGCATAGTTTCCTGGGACGTATTGTTGTACCACTAAGGTTCAAATTCTCCTTTTCATGTTCTTTCTTGCAGAGCACACTGGACGCAACAGTGCAGCTGCTTAGAGGACGGTCTCTTTCCATTGCACGGTGAGCACTTATTGTTTTCCCAGTGGACAGTTTTGGTCAAGCAATCAGGCTCATTACAGCACGTCTTGTATCTGGACCCTTAACTATAGTTTTCAAGAATTGTCTTTGAGAGGCCTTTGAAAATGGCGGAAGTGCAATATCAGCAATCACGCAAAGCAAAGGTGCTTTATCTTTTCTTGATGACCTGAACAAGCATGCATATTCTGCCAGGCAGATAGTATATGATCAAGATTGCCAAAGGTATTCAGATCCTGCAGCGATGCTTTCATGTGATTAGAAAGTCTTCCCTAGTGTTGGAATTCATGTCGACATCGAAAGTACAATATCATGAAACTAACATCTAAATTTTGCATATGATAGCTTAAAAGAGCTTTTCTTTTTGTATGGAATGCTCTGGGAAAGCCCCAGGAGGTGCCTCGCCTATATTTGCTAGGACCAACCTCGGGTCCCCTGAGCACACAAAGCGTACCCCCTCCCTATTTCAAAATCTCCTTAAGAAAATAGCCAAAAAACAAAATAATATGAAGCAGCCAAGCAAGGAATCGAACGTCATCCTCCTTCCCCTCTGCCCAAAAATCAGCAATTCCGGTCCCAGACCAAGCTGGGATGCAGAAGTCGAAGTATGCTACCATTTACACCACCTAGCCTTGTTTCAGTTGCGCCATGCAAGCATGGCTCTTGGTTTTTGCAGGCTGTTGGTTTATTTAGCGATATATGAGGTGCTTCGTGTGTCTACTCGGGTCGGAAAAATTCTGGATAGGAAGTCGGTGTTTAGAAAATGGTGGGGGACGAGATAAAAAGGGGACGTTGGTCAAGCGAGTTCTTTACACGTGGGATAGGAAAAGATGAAGTCCAGCTAGCATTAGGAAATTCCTGTCTACCAGACATATTTGCACATCAAATACCTTCTTTATTAGATTACAATATCTGGTATCTCGTATCTATTCAAAGTCTGAATCTCATCCCATGGACGATAATGTCTGTCATTCTGAAGATCTCACTCGATCAAGAACTGATCTTCTGTGCCAAGGCAAAATGCAGATTATTCAAGTCACAATCGCACCATTATCCTTCCTTCCCCTCCCCACACTGTTCCCATTACCCCCCGCATTCGATCCATCTCTACTCACCCTCGTCGAACTCGTTTGCCTCAAATAGTCCGCATATAGCTCTCTCTCATCCTCCCCTCTCGCACAATTCCTTTGTCATCGTAGAGCGGTGCGCACATAAGTAAGTTGACAAAAGGAGTTTTATCTCGACGATAGTTAAGCAAGATCTCATGCGACTCCTAGCCAAGTGAGACTACTTTCGCAATTCTCAATGTGGTATCCTTATCGGTTGCAGGTCCTTGGAGGAATCGACAATTGCGGTCGATTGCATATGTCGTTCCATATTGTGTTGTCCTATGAAATTCTGTTCTAAAGGTCAGCGTTGTTCATCCAGACTTGAGGGTTCGATAACAAGCCTTCTGACGCAAATATAATTGTATTGTCATGTACGGAGGGGTCGGTAAGACAGAAAACCTCTGCTAGATTTCCAATAAGATCCTGTACGACTGGGATGCTCTGACCGGTAATGTCCTTCCCAACACAGTCTGTCACAACACCAATCAAGGTATGAGTTACGAAAGCTAGAAGCGCTTCTGCACAAAGCAGTAACAGCTCTCTAGCCGCATAATCCTCGAATCGCACATCCGCCGAGGCAGCTTGAACGCGAGAAAACTTGCAGAAGTCTGTATGAGATGGCCAGCGAACTGTCCTTACGATAGCATTTGCATATTCGATGGCCTTCATCGCCTTTCGCATCTCTAGATAGCGAATTAGGGTCGGTACAAGATGCGATCTGTATCGGTTGAGGAAAGTTGAAAATCGGTAGAACAAAACGTGGTCTGCTAGAATGAAGTGAAGATGCTCTGCGCTTATGAGTCGTCTTATCACATCTTAAAATTTCACGTTATTCATGTTAGGTGCTGGAGGTTGGAGATCAAAAAATTCGCCTTCCACTGCCAAATCTGGCTCTTCTGCGGCCCCAGTTGGAGCATGATCATCCATACCGATCGATAGGAGAGTATCTCGAAGAACATTCAAGCCTTGAACGGTCGTGAGGGGTAGTCGAGGGGTATGAATAGTAGGGCTGCTTTGAACAGTGGCAGATTCCATATATGTGATATGACAAAACTTGCATATAGAGCTCTTGCGGGGCGACTTTCCCAACGGCGCCGCAGGAACAGTCTTTTTGACACAAATGGACCGGCTCGCACAGATAAGAAAATGGTTTCTGCATAGAATCGATCTTTAGGCGCCTAGACCCTAAACCTCGAGCAAGCTTCATTTCCCCATGTTCATCAGGCAGATGCTGGTGAAACGGGGTTGGACTGTGGTATATTTTTGTGGGCACATAAAGGTGCAAACCCAGTACTCGAATATGTATGCAACGTAGTAGGCCCGCAGCGGAAACTGTTCCCCATAATCCAGGACAGTTTAATCGACAAATCGGAAGCAGAGCCATCGTTCCAAAGACCCCATCTGGTCAATCAATCAAGGGGGTCAGCAAAGACACTCTAATACGTCCGTGCTAAGGTCTATCTAAGAGAATAGGGAGATAGGAGAGACTGTGAACATGCGGGCAGATCGATGGCCACGCGAGACTCGATGGACGTGACGAAATCGTTCGCCGTTCATCTCAAACACATCCGCCCTCCATCCCGCCAAATTCGTCAGACAGGATTGCCCCTGTGAACCTCTGCACGGGGGTGGGCCTTGGCGTCCCATGGCCCAGCCGCTGGGCTATCGGGCTTGTATGTAGAAATATCCCGATGCGGAGCAGAGATGGTTTGGTAAATTACCACAAAAAGTAAAGAGCACCCATAACAGCGATCGGAAAATCATATGCACATGTCCGCCAACAATAAAAGAAACAGGTGCCAGAACAAGGAACCTTCACGACCAGCCTCCATCAACCTGGGGTACCTTGTAGATTCGTTAGGTTAGAACGGGAGGAGAAGGACCGTACTGATATCGCCTTGAAAAACTTGAAAATATTCGTGCTCGGATAAGGACGTTGACCAGGAATGCGTAAACTCTAACAGAGTTGACAATGGATTGCGATCGGTACTTGAAGCTTTATATGTTACGTGCTGTGCAACTAGAAAAGTATTGAACCAAGGAAATAAGGGAGGACTGAAGATGTGGAGGAATGCAAGACGAATCAGCAAATCGCAGAAGAGATTGCAGCCATAGCTAAACTTGGCAAGAGTTGGTATGTAGACAGAGCCAAGGCTATGACCGCAGCAAAACACATTAGAAGCTTCCTTGACTCTCGGGACACTGAGATGACAGTGAAGCTCTCGTCTGGTAGTGGTAGATACCAATTGATCCACAATATTAATCGTAGAGGGTAAGATGGATGGATGCAATCTGCAAGTTCGGAAGGTGTGTGGTGCAATTGAGCGGATGAGCATATTCATTCACATGGCTCAGTCTCCAAAATCAGACTGATTCTAGATCAATGATTCTAGTTGCGAATCTCAATGGTAAGCAGTTGGCCCTGTCAAGAGATGCTCACGCCGCATAGAGTTTGTAGCCGCATGAGACCGTTGAGAAATCTTCAGAGGTTGGCATCGGCTGAACGATATAGTGTCCAGATCGAAGAAGGTACTTCCAAATGTGGCAGGACTAGAACGAGCTCTTGCACAAGGGATTGTTATCACCATTGTCCAAGTGAAGCTTCTCTCAAGAGCAGCGTTCTCGATCTTTCAACCTTGCTTGGACTTTTCTTGGCCAACGTTCCCTCTTCATGGGAATTCGTTGGCTAAAACCATCACTCTAACTGCAGGCAGTATGTCAGCCCAGCCTTGCCTGACTTTTCGAGGGGAGCGGGCCGGAAGATGAAACACACAGCCCAGAAGATCGCCAAAAAAGAAACAAAACATTTTCATCCTTTCACCTGACATCCTTTCTCCCTTGGTTTTATATCCAAATAAAGCAACCTTGGATGTTAATTCGTGATTCGAAAAGAATGTGTTGACAAAAGCGAGGTCTTTTGAATCGAAGCATGCCTTCAATGCAGTGCACAGGTCTGTGGTGATCCAGGATGGGGAACTCTGCAGGTCGAGACCTATTGTCGAAGCTTTGAAGTCCAAGATGAAAGTCGCTCTTCAAGACAGAGTGAGCGGCCAAAGTATATAAAGAAATCGCACTATCAGTAACAAATAACTCGAATATTAGTATCGGCCACATAGAAATAGAGCTCAAACTGCACATAGCAAATGGTTGGCTGCTCCGCAGTAGTCTTAGGTTACTAGGTCATGGGTTCTCGAGCTCAGTCGCTAAGAAGTTGGTTGCTTGACATAGGGAGAAGCTCAGTCCATATCGCAAAATCGACTCACCATTTCAGAAAGTCTCGGAGGTAGACGTGACAGATTGGTTCTAGTGTCAAAAGCAGGATTAAGAAGATCCGAAGAATGACACGTGTACTAGGTGTTGACGTCTGCAAGAAACCGACCGCGGAAGTAACTATCCACCGCTGTAATGCAATGTCCAATGGAACGACAAACGTGAGAGATCTAAGGCAAGGTGAGCACTACCGGGTATTCGAGGATTCAACCCGACTCAAACGCCCTAAAAGTCCGGAAAACCGGAAGGACATATACAATGATCGAGTCGAGAGCTGCAAAGACATATTATACCTACTTCTGGAAACCCCCTGAATGAATTGATGGAAGCACATTTCAGAATAGAAAATAATGGACGGGCCGAGAGAGATTGTCGAGTTTGTAAAATTTGCTGGAAAATTTGTCAGGTGAAGTAAAGGACATTCCATTATGAATCCCGTCCGGGCACCTCGACACGCCAAAGGCGCAATCTAAGCGAAGCAAGCGAGGTAATCTCCCTCAAAATAATTTCTACACCTTTTTGACATTTATCATGTCGCGCTTTTGACGCGCCATCAACCTATCTCGTCATCGGAGTGCGTTTATTAAACCGAGTAATATTTGCAAATTATTTTGGAGACAAGGCTGAGATTATTGAGAGTGTTGATGACGCGACAGACGCCTATAAAAGAATGAGCAAAATTGTAAGTTTGGCGATTTATCCCTATTTGAATACATCCTTACCACTTTACAAATGGATTTCAATATATGACCATTCTCTTTGTTTAGCTACATTCTTGAAGAATGTATTCTTTTATAATTTCCATTTTATTTTACTATTCTTAAATAATAGCTATTAACATATTTATAGGATCTAAGTCACGTGATGTTTGACAATCCACTATTACGCTACTAAGTTAAAACGTGAATAATATTCACGGCCTTTAGGCTTATTCCAAAAGTGAGTCCTTTTATCATCTGATCTTTATCGATCTGATAATTATTAGTTTGTTGACTAATAATACTTAACACCTTTAGTACACAGTCATCACCTCAATCCGCCAACAACTGATTTGGAAATCTTTGTCTAGAGGACATCCATGGCCTATTAGACCTTCACAAACTAGTGATTGTTTATTACGCTTGATTATTCTTGTTTGTGAATCCCAGATGTTCACACCCTCGAGGGCCATTCAAAATTAGCCAGCGGTAGTCACGGACTGACTACTTCCGCTTGAGGATTATTCTCCCCGGACGAGAAGCGATTGCAAATATGCCACCAATGTATGAGGATCAGAACCATGGTGTGCCGAGAGCCCCTATTCGGCCGGCCACGAAGCCTACACGAGGAGGGTTAACATCTGCAGGAGCCCAGCATACCCAACCTCCATACAACTCACCATATGTTGCTCCTAGAGGATCTGTAGCTGGAAGTTCTGCTTCAGCCCAGCAATCTCTTGCTTCTTCGTCCCGCTCCGGTTGGCTTAAATCAAGGCCATATGGCGGCGTTGAGCCAGAATTCGACATGACCCTCCAGCCAGCACATCAGTCAGCACCACCATACCAAGTTGAGGTTTCGGGCTATGAACCACTCGGTTCACCATCACAACACCCTGGGGGCCCATTAGTACCATACCAGGTACATCGGTCACCTCAGTTCCAGGCACAGAGATCGGCTCAAGCGGCACGTGGCTCTTCACTTCAAGCGAGAAGACCCTCGATACCATATCCAATCGAAGCGGTGGGGCAGCAAGAGTATCGCATACCTTACAACACTCAACGGATTCTACCATCAAGTGGTCATGGCCATGACTTCACTCAGTCGCAATCTCAATATCGACAGCCGCCCTCTCAAAATCCTCTCTATCAACAACCTACTACATCTTATTCTCCCCTTTACTTCTCAAGCAAACCTCAAAACGCAACACCAACTCGACAAGCTCCACGAACTCAGCCATACGCTTCAATTCCGATGCAAGTTGCTATTCCTAGTTATCGCCATATCCAACACCAACCTCCCCTCTCTCAACCCATGCTCCCAAGCATTGAATCCTCCATCTACCCCTCAACTTCCCCCTCACCAGCTTCCTCCCCCGGCCCCAGCAATGCACGATCCCGCCGAGGGCGTCCACCAGGGAGCACCAACAAGTCCAAGCTCGCTGTTGAAGTCATCTCCACACCTACCAGCACCAAACGTCTTGGTCGACCCTCTAAAGACGGCCGGAACCATACTCCCAACAGTTCCGCTCCTCCACCGAACACAAATTCACTCCCCAGAAAGCGCGGTCGACCACCCAAAAGCACCGAAGCAGCAACAAAATCCAAAGCTAAAGCTAGCAGAGATGTGGTACCCAAGAAGCGAGGTCGTCCATTCAAGATCCGAGACCAGCTCGAGATTCCTGTTCCGGAAGCGATGTATGTACCTTTTCTCTGCGAGTGGAAGGGATGCCAAGCCGAGCTGCATAACTTGGAGACGTTAAGGACGCATGTTGTGAATGTTCATGGGAGGAAGAACGGGCATGGAGTTCGGGTTTGTGCGTGGGGGAAATGTGGGATTAAGGTTGAGGCTGAGGAGGTTGATGAGAACTCGAAGGCTCCGATGCCAGCGGAGGGAAAGGTGGAGTTCGGGTCGAAGAAGAAGTGGCTGGAACATATGGAGAGGGAACATCTAGTGCCGTTTGCTTGGCATATGGGTGATGGTCCGAAGGCGACGTCTTTGGGTAAGTCTTGCAATGACCTCACTCATCTTTTCTCATGCCCAGGCACTTGATCCATTATACGGATGCTGACATTGTACTAGAATTGAAGAAACCAGCCACCATAGACCCCTGGCTGCTCGATGAAAACGGAAACCAAGTAACGCCCTCAGTCGCCAACCAAACCCTCGAAGCCGGCATTGCACGAGTAAACAACACTCGACGCTGGGCGAAAGAGCAACGCAAGCTCAACATCGCCGTTCGCGCAAAGAAGCCTACGGGTCCATATATGAAGACTCAAGCTCAGATTGTGCAGGAAGAGGATGCGGAGACGGGAAGTGGAGATGTGGAAACGAACGAGGACATGGAGATGGAGATGAGTACTGGTGATGATGTTGATGTTAATGAAAATGAGAATGAGAATGAGAATGAGAGCGAGAATGTTAATGATCAGGAAATGGAGAGGGGAGATGATGCTGATGCTGAGGGGGAGAATGAGGGTGAGACTGGGGGAGAGGACAGTGGCGCAGATGCAATGATTCTTGATGATTTGTTTTGAGGACGAATACAGCTTCCTAGGAGAGACGAAATAGACAAAGACAAAGCTATGTACTGGCTGAAATTTGGGCGTTGCATTGCATTGTAAGCATTTTTCCAGGCTGGAGTCCCGGCGCAGCTTATAGGATGGAGCATTCTATCATTGTAGTATATTTAAAAAGCATCGCCGCATTGCCCAATAAATGCAAAAGTCCTAATTGCTAAACATAAAGAATGAGAGTCGCGACGCGTAGTTGTTATTTATGACAAGAGAAGTTGGGATGAAAACAAGATAAGAGATGAGATGAAACTCCGAGACCATTCTTTCGCTCTCAGATTATCTAAATTTGCTGAAAGTGAAAGTAAAAACATTTATTAAATCTCCACCCTCAGTTTCAACCCTAAGCACAAACACAGTTTCACAAGCTTAAAGACTAATTTCGCAATAGTGACACTACATAAACCCAACTATTTAAAAATTCTTTAATCCAAATGTAATATTAATACTTATTTAACATATAGTCATTAATCTCAAACCTTTCATCTAGACCTGAACTAGGCCTCCCCTTTCTCTTTAAACAGCATTTGTTTACACCAATACACTGCTCAATCAAGTAACAAAGTTGAAATACAACTACCTCGCCATGACACAATATCTCATAGCAATTTTGCAAATTTCTCTTTGTATCCACATTGATTTCAAGACTTGTCAAGATGCTAGAAAAGAAAGCACTGGCAAAAAAAAATCAATAGGGAAGAAGGATCAAAGGCTTAAAATGGCTTCTTTTCTTATGTGCGGGGCAAGTTCAATAGTCTGGAAACAACGACTCACGAGAATACTCTCATCCCTCACTAAGGTTATTGGCAATAACCCCATGCTAAACGAGACTCCGTCTTCTTTGTCTGATGCGAGTTCATAATCTCCTATCTCAAATTGTATAGGGAGTGGAAACTAGCTCGAACTCCCTGGACACGTATTTGGACACGCACTGAGGCAACTTGACTTACATAACGGGATGGAGACTTTCACCACTCTCTTAAGCTACGATCTTGCTCTAGGAGCTGATCCTGCAGTACCCGAAGACTAAACGCTAAGTGCGATAAGGCACTGAAGTATATCGAAGTGCAGCTCCATGATGCTCGCAGCCACCTCCCTACAATGTAGAGAGGTATTATGATAGCTGCAGACTCGAGCGATCACATGAAGGATTCGCAATTGCAAACTGGATCTCAGTCTCGAGATGAGATATGCTGAATCGCCAAGTTCGAATGGAGCTCGGCTACGCAAGAATGCAATGCCAGTAAGCTACGCTAGCCACAACTATTTTATGGTATACTACTAGACTAATCAACGAATCGCAATCTTTCCATTTAATGCTAATAAGAGACAGATTGAGGGCAATGTCATCCTGACTTGGGATAACATCGGCCATGAATCACCATACACGAGCTTGAAACCCTCAGCTGAAAGCAGAAACTTCTTCAACTAGAATGAACAAGTAATCCCCTGAAAAAAAAAACACCCCTTTTTAAAACATGGGATTCTATACAAAGCTCTAAAGCAAAGCAAAGCAAAGGCCAAACTCTCTCCGACAATGTATTGTCAAGTTCCATCTCAACAATCAGGAGTTGTTTCCACCATACTCGAGATAGATACATTCAGGAACACCCCGAGACTCCCAGACTAACGTATTGCTAGCAGGTCTACCATCCAAACCTGTGTACTAGACATAGATATAGAATCAACAATCCATACCTAGGTTGCCTTTCTCACATCCCAGCCTCGTAGGCGTTGAGGGTGTGTGGGGTTAAGATCTGGTCCGTCTCGTCCCCACTTTCTTGATGTGGCGGAATACCCGTACGGTTTTTTGTTTTTCAATGCGAGGAGATGCCATGTAGTGCGTATACAGGTAAATAGGGTGTTGGATACATATCGCGTTTGCATGTGCTGCGTTGTGCAGATTGATAGAAATGTAGCACTGTCGTGTACTGCAACTGCCACCATGCAGATGATTGAGGCAACGAACCGCTGTCACGGAGGAGGTGACGTGCTCATGCTTATTTGCGCCTTGACTTGGCGACCCGGGAATGGGAGATCTTGTTTCTGTCTGCTGCATGTATTTTCTGCTACGAGAGGATGGGATTTCATGGGCTATTCCTCGCTCAGTGTCACTTCAGGCTCGGCCTGCATTGCATTGCTAGAAGGGGCTGGTCTCTGTACGAGCTTGGATCGTGATAATGCCTTGCTAGCTATTATGAACATTCGTATAAATGCTCTGGCAGTCTTTGCTTGACATCTTTGCCAACGATTTAAGGGCCGACTTCGAAGTAGCGCACCAAGACTTCAATAGCGTGGTTTGATATGGAAGCTATTCGGCTCGATACGACGTCTCAACAATTTTAGGGTTGGCATCTTGCCGATTATTCGGCCCGTCAGGCCCGGTTTGTTTGTGGCCACTGGCGCAGAGACGGCACCTCTTCTCTGGATCTTTGGAGAGGTTGCCAGCGGTGACGACGTTGCAATCTCATGATTCGCTAGCCGTCGAAAGAAGAGGCAGGCCACAACTCTAAAAGCTTTGAACTCTGAAATTTGAGTTTCTTGCCAGCAATTCTCCAAATAGCTTCATCTCGGCACGAGGCTTAAGTCTAACCTCCTACCGCAGACTACCAGTGCAACGGTTCATCTTCAACGACAATGTCAGCTCACCTCGACAGGACTCCGCTCGTGACCAATGCGAATACTTCGCTTGCCCGTTTTGATGAGTGGCTCCAAAACGACGCGCGCTTTCAGCTCGAGATTGGTGGCATCATGCGGTGCGTCGACGATGTTCTTGTCGAGCATGTCGAACCACTATTGAGAGACCTAGAGGCGTCTACCTGGGTTCGTGAAGCAAGTAAAAATAGCATTCTATATACTGATCTGACAATAGCTCCCTACTTTATACGGCTATAGTGTATGGAAGATTCAGGGGCCCTTATTAGCTTGCTTTCAAAACTCTCCGGGTCCTACATACCTCATACCTATCCGCGTGTACGACGCTTCGGCCACCATATCTGGCCTACCAATTGTTGTTGGAGAGCGCATAACCCTCCTGAGGGAAGTGCAAGTATCTCCCAAGGTGGATTGTTTGTTTCTCAACACGCTGTGAGGTCGGCAACGCGGGCAGCGGTTGACACGCTCTTTCTCTAATTTCATCTAGAGAGGATTAGGAAAAGAGTCGCGTGCTCTATTGTTTGCCAAGGGTTTTAGTTGTGTCCAAAGTCGATAGACTTATGCAGGTTTCAATTTTATGCTAGCATAAAGAATAGTTTTATGCTCGTGCTAGCCAAGTCGAGGGCATCTTGCTTTTGGCCCGTTTTAGATTCTTTCGCGCCTTCTGCGCCTTCATGCACGAGATACTCATTCTTGAGTGCGGAGACTGGAGAAGTTGTGGAGTTGGACATCTGTGTGCAACACGAGTTGTGTATGCACGAAAGGTACGGCATGGCTGCATGTCAGGCCGCGGATGCAAACATTCGGAGATTGCCACGACGCTTCTTGGGCAGTTCAGGAGAGCGGGTGGAAGGCACGCCGTGTTCTCGGTTCGCGGATGGTACAGTAAGGAGTGCTGTTTTGGAAACGCTGATGGCGTTGCCGCTCGAGAAAATCTTGACTAGATTTTGACAAGCATGAATCAGATCACTCGTGCGCAGGATCGAGACTAGATGAGTAGCACGCTCTTAGACTCTGGAGAGCGCCGTCGTTTTGATGTGGCTTTGATGGAGGCGCCGAGTCTATTTCGTATTTCGTGCCATAGATTTTGAAAGCTGGACCAGTGAGTCTTCATGTTGTAATGCTGAATGGTGACAAACGCAAATTATCAATGGAAGAAACGACGGAGAAGAAGGCTAGCTGAATTGTCTTCATGTACGGACGTCGCTGCTTTCGACCAATGACATACGATCCAACATCCAGAATGCGGCTCCAAGAGTTCAGGGGTGCCAAGGACGAGGGTTGTGCCGCTCTCCAGCATAATGTTATTTTAGCGCTCGTCCAAAGCGGCATAAAGACCCTGAGATCTTGGCTCATTTCTCTTGGGACAGAAAAGGACTGCCGGATTTCGTTCGCAGACGATCGCCAACGACGGCGGCGAGGGTTCTCGGACACTAAGGCGACGGGCAGGGGCAGGTAGCTGCGGATCAGCTGAGGATATCTAGCGGCGAAGGCCCGAACCAGGCTTGCGGGACACGCGCGGCGGTTCAGAATGTGTCCTTGATCTGAACCATCTGATGTTGTGTTGTGTTGTGTTGTGTTGTGTTGTGTTCAGATGGTGGATGAGTGAGACATCTTGAAAAAGGGGTTTCAAAACCTAAATATTAGGGGCGTTGTTCGGGGGTGGGTCCTTCTCGTATCGATACTGGCACCCACCTGCAGTAACAGATACGTAGTAGGAGAGCGGGCCGAAGCCATCGTGTTCGTCTCGTAATCATCAACAACGCCTATCCGGGAAGCGTTCCTCACCTCTTCACGCCCTCCTCGTGTTACTCTCGTACGATCTGTGGGGATGATTAGCTGTCCGACCTGTGGTGGACCTGTGGTGGTGCACTTCGCGTGGAGGCCTTGCTGATGCCCCATGGCCCCTGTTCTTTTAGATGGCTCCCGCTGCCCATTGTGCGCAGGAGTTCGTTCCAGGATGCCGGATGGGGAAGAAAGAAAGGCCGGCCACATATCTAGACTCTGGATCGCCCACTAGAGATTTTAGGTTGCAGGCCATTGATATCTTATCCGCCTTGGCGGAATGTTCTCTCAACCATTTTCCGAAGACAGCTCTTCTTGACATCTGATGTGGCGATACGGTCGCGGGCTCCTCCGCCCTGATAATGGCACAATGGCATACTGTCTCTCCACTCTGCGGCGGCTGTGGCGGCAGTGGGCGGTCAGTCATCGTGACGTTGCTGGACATTGCAGCGACTCGACTCGGAATCAGTGTGCGGATACACGAACAGATCCCGCGATGGGGCACCAGAATCACCACCGGCCCCTGGCGAGCCCTGGGTGCGGGTGCTGCAGGCGAGCAGGCGTCGTTGTCTATTTTGGGTTGCAGGGTCTTTAATCTTCCTTCAGGGGCCGCCAGGGCTTCCCAAGCTCCTTCGCCGCCTTCACGATATGAGCGGAGATCTCACGAGTCACGGCGTGCCGGCGCTCCGATCTCAGGCCAGGAGCAGGCCAGGAACAGGCCAGGCACAGGCCAGGCACAGGCCAGGCACAGGACAGGCACAGGACAGGCACACCACCTCGCCCGCACTGCCACCACTCCGGCGACTCGGCCAGGAGAATCCACGTTGCAGATTGGCTGCAGGACGCAACGCACGTGAAATTATGGGCCCCGTCGTCGTGCTTCATCCGCGCTGCAATTACCACCAATTTCACGCACCTCGCAGCTCTGCTCTGCGCACTCCCCACGCCATACCGGTCGTGTGCGCTCGTTTGGGTGCTTTCAACTCCCTGGACGTGCCTTTCTTCGCATATGTCGCTCTCAAAGGGAGACAGCGTTGGATTTTACATAGGCCTTGCTCTAACGTTGATTTCCAGCACTCTGGAAAACAGACTCCCTCTCGTATGCTCGGTCCTCGCTCACCTCGAAGCATCTCAGCTGCGGTGCCATGCTCGCCGCTACTCACTCGCGTGCGGGGCACACAGCAACCCAACCTTAACGTGCATCCCTGCCCGCATCAGCCTCCTCTTTGACAGCTTCACTTCGGTTCCGGAGCTCCCTTCCTCTGTCCTGCACCTGATTCGATGGCACCCTCCGAGATGCAAGGCCGCTTCGAACAATGGGGATCGCTTCTAGCCCCAATGGCCTTTATCTTCCTCACGCCTATCCCCCATCTGGCGGCGCCTGTGGAGAATGCTCTGAGACATTCTTCCCCTTCACGTAGGGCCGTGATGGCTGGCTCTCCTACATCATGGGCGTGTGCCCGCTCTTCCACTATCTTTCCTCTTTCGTTCCTATCAGGAGTTTTTCTCTGTCCGTCGTTACCTTTTTATACTTTCTTTTAATACACGACGAAGATGGCGCCTTCAATCGTTCAGGCTGCCGTCTCGTTGTTGTGCGTTGCTTCGGCATACGCGAGTGGGGATTCTCGATACGCGGCTGTCTTGGATAAGAGAGTTGCTGTGGTACCTAGCACATTACCAGGGACGTGGGCGTACCAAGGATGCTACACAGATCCAGGACCGCGAACGCTGTCAGGCCCGTCGTATACGAATTCTACGGGCATGACAGACGAGTCCTGTATCAGCTACTGTAGTGGGTTGGGCTACTCCTACGCAGGAACAGAGTATTCAGACGAGTGCTGTAAGTAGAACGGACATTACGCCTGGGCCAATAATGGCAGTACTAACCAACCCTCAACAGACTGCGGAAGCTCAATTGCTTCCACTGGGGCCGTGGCAGCAGCATCTGACTGTGCAATGACTTGCTCCGGGAACTCTTCAGAAATCTGCGGTGGGCCAAGTCGAGTTACAGTCTTCTGGAACGGAAAGAACCCTCCGCCAGGACCATCCACAGATCCAGGAACTTTGGGATTTGGCTTCTACGGCTGTTACACGTGAGTTCCTGAACGCCAACTGGGTGGCTGCAGATTCCCGATGGTGGAGATTGACGAGAAGGAAATAGTGAAGGAACAAACGGTCGCGCGCTGACCCAATTCACGGCGGTAACCGGCGGCTCAAGTGCCATGACTGTCGGGTTGTGTATTCAAGCTTGCAAAAATGCAGGATACTCAATGGCAGGTATCGAATATGCTGACGAGTGCTGTAAGTTTTCTATATAGTCTTTGGATGGAATGTGGCGCGCTAAGCTCCGTGGATATAGACTGCGATAATTCGATCCAAAACGCCGCGACCATTGCCCCTGAAGGATTGTCTGGGTGCAATATGCTTTGTGCCGGCAATTCCTCAGAATATTGTGGTGCGGGTAACAGATTGGACGTATACAAGCTCAACTATGTTGGGGCAACGTCGACTTCGTCATCAAAACCAGTCGGCTCGACCTCTTCCAGCAAAGTCTCTACAAGCTCGACCAGCTCAAAAGCTTCGTCCACGAGTTCCTCGAAAACTAGCAGCACAACTAGCGCTTCAAGCTCAAAGGCTAGCAGTACCAGCAAATCCTCAACTGCTGTTAGCTCGTCGTCTTCGAAAGCAGGGTCTTCTACTAGCACCTCATCAGCAACAGCGTCCCCAACTATTGGCGTGAAGCAAACCATTGGCCAATATAAATTTGCTGGCTGCTACACCGAGGGGACAAACGTGAGAGCCTTGAGTGGGAATTCTTTTTACGATTACACTGCCATGACTCTAGAAACTTGTGCCGCTAACTGTGCTGGTTTCACCTACTGGGGTGTTGAATATGGTGGAGAATGCACGTGACCACATCCTTCTTCACGGATCCATGCTAATTGTACTAGGCTATTGTGGTAACTCTCTAGGAGCTGGATCCGTTCCGGCGACCGCACAATCTGATTGCTCTTTCCCTTGCCCTGGAAATGCCTACGAATACTGTGGCGCCGGAAATCGATTGGAAATGTACCAGCTCGCAAGCGGGACATCATCTAGTTCAGGCACTGCTTCATCAACAGGTTCGTTTTCATCGCTTTCCCCTCGGATTTCAAATAATATTTTGTCGAGAGTTTCACCAGCTCTGTCTTTGTCATTGCTTGCAGCTTCTTTGTTATCTCAAGCTGACACATGGTCTTTAACAGGTATAGCAAGCTCATCAACCGTTTCCCAAAGTTCCTCAACTGCATCGCAGACTTCTAGCGCGACTGGGCTACCTGCTGGGTGGAAGTATGATGGCTGCTATGCCGAAGGCGTCAACGGCCGAGCTCTCCAACACCAGCAACCAGACAGCCAGACCAATTCTGTGGAGAGCTGTATCGCTACTTGCAAGGGTCTTGGTTACACTGTAGCCGGTATGGAGTACGGAGCTCAATGCTTCTGTGACAATTTTCTCTACAATGGTGCAGCTCTCACTGCATCCTCGAATTGTAATATGGCTTGCCCAGGCAATTCCAAGGAGATCTGTGGTAACGGCAATTACCTTAGCGTGTACAACACTGGTAATTTGACAGTCTACGCACCTCCTACCGCTCAAAAGACCAATCTACCTGGCTCATGGACCTACAGTGGCTGCTATAGCGATAACGTCAACAATGTCAGAGCTCTTTTCTGGCAGAATATTCTTACCAACAACAATACTGCCACTAGCTGCTTGTCACTCTGTGCTGAGTTTGGCTACATGGCAGCAGGCATGGAATATGGTGACGAATGTTACTGCGGAGATGATTCTGCGCTCGTGGCCTCTGGATCTACAATTCAACCTGAGACTGACTGCCAAGTTCCTTGCTCCGGTAACTCGGCTTATTTCTGTGGTGGTGGAAGCAGGCTCTCGTACTACAAGTGGACTGGCACACCTCTTTACACTTGGAATACACCTACTGGTAACGCTGCAGGTTCTTACCAATTCCTCATTGGAGGCGTTGTTGTCCCGCTTATTACCACTGTGGGTATCAACAATAAGGTCGTCTTCATGGAAAAGTCTGGAACTGGTGCCCCCAACACGACTGGTACTTATGAACTTGATCTTGCATATATCAACGATTTTTCAAAAGCGTGGAGGCCTTTGCACGTCAAGAGTGACATCTTCTGTTCTGCTGGAGTCACTCTTCCCGACAAAGCCGGCCGTCAATTGAACATTGGAGGATGGGCTGGTGCATCTACGTACGGAGTCCGTCTTTATATGCCCAGTGGATCTCCAGGTGTCCCAGGGACGACCGACTGGCAAGAGAATGTCGACGAGGTCACGTTACTTGCTGGTCGATGGTATCCCTCAGCTATGATCATGACCAATGGCTCCGTCCTTGTCCTCGGCGGTGAAGTTGGGTCGAACAGTGCTCCGACACCCTCGTGTGAGATTCTTCCACCACCACCAGGTGGCTACGCCAAGTATCTCGATTGGCTTGATCGCACTGACCCTAACAATCTCTACCCATTCATGTGGGTTCTTCCCAGTGGAGGTATCTTCGTCGTTTACTACAACGAAGCCCGAATTATCAATGAGGTCACATTCGATACCATCAAGACATTGCCAAATCTCCCAGGTTCCGTCAACAACTTCTTAGCCGGACGCACCTATCCTCTCGAGGGCACAGGCGTTATGTTTCCTCAATACCCTCCATACTCTGACCCGGTCACGGTTCTCGTCTGCGGTGGAAGTTCCAACGGAGCCGCCTACGCGATCGACAATTGCGTGTCTACCCAGCCTGAGGTTGCAGCTCCAACCTGGACATTAGAACGTATGCCATCTCAACGTGTGATGTCATGCATCTGCGCACTCCCCGACGGAACCTACCTGATCCTCAACGGAGCACACGAAGGAGTCGCCGGCTTCGGTCTCGCCACCGACCCCAACTTCAACGCCGTCCTCTACGATCCCTCCAAGCCCATCAATAAACGAATGTCCATCATGGCCACCACGATCGTTGCTCGTCTCTACCACAGCGAAGCAGTCCTTCTTCCAGACGGTCGCGTCCTAGTCTCTGGTTCCGACCCCGAAGATGGCACCAATCCCGAAGAATACCGTGTCGAAGTCTTCAACCCCCCATACAGCCTCTCCGGCGCCACAGCCCCCTCGTTCACGATCACAAACACAGATTGGGCGTACGGTGCTACCGTCTCCATCACAGCCAACATCCCCACCGGTAACCTAGCCGCCGTCCGCGTCTCTATGATGGCCGCCGTATCCTCCACGCACGGAAACAGCATGGGTCAACGAACCCTCTTTCTCACTGTTTCCTGTTCCGGAGCCGCTGCTAGCGCGACGTGTAAGCTCACCACTCCACCGTCTGCTCACGTGGCGCCACCGGGATGGTACCAAATCTTCGTGCTCGATGGTGCGATGCCCGGACACTCGAACTGGGTGCGTGTCGGTGGTGCGATTGCTGATGCGGCAAAACTCGGGAACTGGCCTGCGTACTCGGATTTCACGACTCCAGGTCTGGGAGCTGTCGGGTCATAGATTAATCAAATAGTCTATTCTGTACGATTTCTCATCAAGGAAAGGCGGGGAGGGTGGCTCATGGATCTTTGGTGGTATATACCCTAGTCAAGTTAAAATTTGGTCAAGCAAGCATTAGTTGAAAGGCAAGCATATAATATCCGGCCTCAACGTGAGCGGGCGGTGATAAATTACGGGTCGGTGCTGGCGGGGAACATTCTTTGCATTATCATGAGCTTTTGAATGTATTGATTTTGCATTTGCATTTGCATTGGAGGTTGAAGTCAAGACAAGATAGCTAATTAAGTGTAATCGCTAATATCTTAATGATCATGTTTGTGTTGCATATTTATATGGCATTTTGTTCATTTTGTTCATTAAGTTGATGCCTTGACTAGGAGGCTTTCCTTTGTTTTTTGTGGTATACATGTGGTGGTAGTACGAGTTGGTGCATGGACAAGAAGAAGCGGGGGGATACGTGTATGGATCAAAGGAATGTAATCATTCTGGCGAACCACTTGCAATGTGGTAATCTCTCTTCAGTCGGATTTTTATATGCTGAGAAACTCAATTCTGACTTCTTCAGCATGCCTCTCGAGCGAATGTCTGGATTGCTCTTGATGACTTTGCAAGTCGCACCTTTTAGGACGCAAGCGAACCAATGAAACACTTCACCTCCCTGCACTTCCCCAGATGGGGACTGTCAAGACCTCGCTTTGCTACATACCTCCTACGCTTGAGTGAGAATCAATTCGGAATTTGAGTTTGAACAAAGTCATTCATAACATTTCCTCTTCCTCGATGTAATACTTTATGTACGCATATCAAAGGAACGTTGCTAAAATCAGCTCGACAAAGTAGAAGCTACTTCAAGATAGGCTCGAAAGCAAGTCTCATGCAACGGAGCTCGATCCTCCCCCATTCTGAACATTCTGCAGCAGCTTCGGTCCCTTGCAAAAGACATTTTCAGGATCGAATAACTTCTTCAGAGCCACCAACCTATCGTAATTCGGTCCAAACGCCGCTCGGCCATCACTTTCGACACCTATAAACCATCAGAACCCTACGCAGCATCAGAGGAAGGGGGATCTTGGCTTACCGTTAGTATCATGATTGAAATATTCTCCAACCCCACTCAGAGTCTCTGCATCAATATTCCCTTCGCGTCTCAACTTCGCCCTATCTTCTTCAAACTTTCCCCGTGCATGCCGCACCTGCTCCCGAACAAATTCTCTCACTTGATGGTCATTCTCCGGATTGTTCCAGGTCATGATGTAGAGTATGTTGCAGTAAGCACCACGATTCGCGAACGCCGTAGCAGTCTGTTGAACTTCGCAAATCTTGTCGAAAGGTATAAATTCGAGGAGGACAAATGAGTGTGCTGCATCTGGACACTTCTCAACAAGTTGCTTCAGAGGCTTGAAAGAGTCCCAGGCCAAGTCCCGCGAGGTTGTGGGAGAGGGGATAAATGCGCAGCCTTTCATAGATCTTCTTTGCCCATGCTCGAGGCCATCGTTGATGAATCCGTTCATCTCGTAGTACGGCATTTCGCGAACATGACTGTAAAGCTTATAATCAAGCTTCGTCAGTGGGCCAAAGACGGACATTCCCTCCTCGTATGTACCATTGTAAAAGCAAATGCATACGATAGAAGGCTTCTCTGGGTGTGGAGGCATGTGGCCGTAACCAACGAACATCCAGCTTTTCTTGTCGTTTTTCTCCATCAAGCTGTTTGCAAATTCCATAACGGGAGCGAATGCCGAAATTCCGTCGAAGACGAGTTTTCCTGCCCAAATGTTGTTTGGTTGATCATGTGCTCGGTATGTAAACCTAGTCGCGACTCCGAATGAAGTACCAGCGCCTCTTGCAGCCCAAAATAAGTCGGCATTTTCGGTAGCAGATGCAGTGACAATCCTTCCATCGGCGAGTACGAACTCAACCTCCAGGAGATTGTCGATAGTCAAACCGTGAGCTGGAGTAAGATAACTGTAACCGCCTCCCAAAGTCAGTCCGCCAACTCCTGTGTGGTTGACTGTGCCTCCAACAACAGCAAGTCCCAGCCGACCAGCCGATGTATCAACATCTTTCCACAAAGCTCCTCCCTCAGCAGTGACAGTTTTCTTCTCCACATCGACAGAGACGCGTCTCATGCCCGAGAGATTGATGCATAATCCACCAGCCGTCGACGACGCGCCGCTGGTAGAATGACCACCACCACAAACAGCCAATTCAAGCATGTGTTTCACGCTGAAGAGGACTGCCTTAGAGACATCTTCAGGAGTCTTTGGGAAGACGATAATGCTCTATGATGTATAAGCTCGTGTTCTGTCTGGACTGGTGAGAAGAGAAGCAGAAGAGGACATACAGCATTTTTCTCTGCAGCCTTCGACCAACGTTTAATGCCCTGTGCATACTCAAAGTCGTTTTCCGTAGCTACCTTGGCAGCTTCGGACAAGCTTGCTCGAAGCTGTTGAACATCCGTCCCTGTAAAATTTGCTGGAGATTGAGCTACTGCTAGGGGGTCAATCCGTGCTTGTAGAATGCCCATTTTTGACGTGGTGAGGTTTGAAGCAAGGAGATGTTGAGATGTTTGAATGTGGGGATTGAGCTGTGGTGGTGAGAGGTATTGGAAATGGCGGTTGGACTGCCTGGATATAAACTCAAGCCGCGATTGATTGATTGAAGGTCGGCGGCTAAGAGTGACGTGAGACCAACACGTCCAGTCTCAAGAGGAGGTATAAGATGTATTTATTCGCTAGCTACTATCGAAGTGAAGGGTGAGAAAGTGAAGTGTGAAAGGGATCGAGGGGTGTGGGAGATGGGTCGATGCTAGCTAGTTTGCCCGACGCCTGGGGAAGGAAGGCACGACATAAGGTAGGACGAAACCGCGGCATTGGTCACAGCCGTCATGTTGTGTTACCCATCTTAATGTACTTCAGTCAACTCGGCGACCTTAAGCCAACGGTAATTGCTTTTCCCAAGAGTGTGAACCCTTCACTGTGTGAGAGCGCTTCGTCGCATAATTCGAACCACTCAAAAGAAAATCGTGTCCCGCGCTGACGGAGAGTGTTCTGACACGTCCAGGCTTTTGGAATCTGCCAGCAGCATAGTCTCTTCTGGGATATAAGCTGAGTGAGCTGTCAACGCCAATTGTCGGGTAAGGCGGGCGAATGAATAGGGGAACCTAGCAAAGTCACATGATTCACACTTTTTCTCATTTCCAGTGAGGTAGATGGAGATGGGAGTGGAAAAGGTCCTTGCATTCAGCACATAGCCCAATAATCCTGGAAAGGAACCCTTCTATCTAAGGCCAGCCATCTAGACATCAGGTCTAGTCACCAAACTCCATATTTTCCCTACCAAAGCTTTCTCGAAGGGTATACAACGCACATCATTCATAATCCAGCTAAGCCTCATCTGAACTCATCCATAAACCCCTTGTGGAACTTCGCGATACTGCCCACCCATTCCGTACCAGGAGCCAAGAATGTGGTTCGGAAATGGAGCGTATCCTCTTTCTGACCGAAGCCAGAGCCGGGAACGACGCATACGCCCGTCGCGTCGAGAAGACGGGAGGCGTAGAACTCGTCTGCTGTGCGGCTTTCTTTCTTGGCGGCTTCGACAGCTTTAGGTGGGAGGGTGATGGTGGGGAAGAGGTACATAGATCCCTGCATTTATATTAGTGCGGGCTTGTCAGAGAATGTGCACGCAACGTACCTGTGGATCATCACACTTCACACCCTCCATCTCCTTGAAGGCCTCCCACAAAGCGGTAGCTCTCTTCTGCAGACCATTGTAGATACCATCCCACTCCTGCTTGTAGAGCTCGTAGCTAGGCTGTCCTGGCTTTGGAGGATTGACCATCATCTCCACCAAGCATTGACCAACCACGGGCGCGCACAAGCTGATGGACACAAACTTGTAGATCTGATCCTGAACCTCAGGATCAAAGCCGCACAGCTCGAAATATCCTCCTCTGTGTCCGCATTCACCAACCATTCCCTTGGAGACACTGTGCAGCGAAGCCAGCTCAACATACTTGTACTTCTCCGGGTCCTCTTTCTGCAGATCCCTCAAAACACCCTTGAAGCTGCTAAACTTGCCCTTGAAGACGTTGGTCTGGTAGACTTCATCTGCCATAATCACTAGCTTCTCTTGAGCTGCAAAATCAATGACGGCCTTCACGTCCTCGACTGGCAGGCTGGCGCCTGTTGGGTTGCCAGGGTTGATAACGACGATGGCTCGCACATCAATTCCTTCTGCCACGGCCTGCTTGTATGCTCCCTTGATGGCCTCGAGATCTGTTCCCCAGCCCTTCGACTCATCGAGGTAGTATGGTACGCACTTTGCATTGAGGACGGAGAGAGAAGCAGTGTAGAGTGGGTATTGTGGGATCGGGACGAGAATGCCGGTCTTAGGACTAGCGCAGATAATGTGCAGGAGGGTGTTGACTCCAGATGAGGCTCCTGCAGAGAGGTAGATATCTTTGGGGTCTGCGGGGTGGCCGTCTCGCTCTAGATCACTGCACATCAGATAAATGACCTGACATTTGCGGGCCCAAACATACCCTCAATGAACTTAGCAACGCTCTCCTTGATTCCTGGAGCTCCAGCACTGGCACTGTATGCTCCCACGGAGCCAACCGTCTTCAGCAACCATCTCGCTCTATCGATGACATCGGTCTTGTATCCCAACTGGTTTAACAGCACATCCTCCTTCTCCAAAAGTGGGGGGTATTCCACCAAGCTCAATACTTGTCTGAAGAAGGTAATTGGCTTCTGGTCCAACTGCTGTGGGTTTCCGATATTGGCAGAGATGACCTTTTCGAAAGGCAAGTCCTTCGCACCCTTCGCAAGCTTGGCTCTGTACGCCTCCGACCTCACTGCCAGCTCTCCTCTAACAGCATACTTCGCCTCCTTGATATGGGGGTTGATATTGTCGATGTTCAGGCTGCGGAGCATGGTTGTAGACGACATTTTGCGAGTGAAAACGTGTTGAGCCGCTGTGGGGAATGGTGAAGGAAATGGCGTGTTCTCTGGATATAAATCACGGTTAGAGGGAAGCTCTCCTCGTTATTTACTAACTAGTCATGGTCATGGCTCATGGTCATGCATGAAGACCAATTTTTTTCTCTGGCAGCAGAATAAGAAAAACTGGTCTGATCAAACACCACACCGCGTCAGACCAGCATCGTCCAATCCATGCGACGATAATGGAGACGGATGGGGTTCCCGCATCTGGCCGATGCCGGAAATCGCAGCTGCCTTGTCTTTGACCCCTCGATTCAAGCTTGAAAAATGAGATATTTTCTGAATCGCACTTACCTGAGATTTGGGATGCCAATCCGCGGGAAAAGCAATTTGTCTTGGATAAAGATGAAGATGTCTTATGGCGAGGCAGTAAAATTTGCCATTGTCGTGTGCCTCGGACACATAATGACGCATTCATTGCCATCGTTACTGAGAGCTTGGCCCCGCCCAGCGATTGGCGTGTCTGCTACGTAGCTCCCGCTGAGATGGTTTATTCTGCGTGTTATCGCTGAGACATCGTTGGTAGCTGTTCGACTGATGATGAGCGGTTTGTTCTGATTCAATTGAAGATCGATTGGCGTATGAGATCTCTATCTAAGATATGAAAGATATGAATGTGGAAGTGGGGTTGAGGTGGCTTGGCCGGTGGCTGGCCAACTGTTGAGCCAGATCTGCATCTGGCTGCAATGCTGCGCCGGCACGAGCGGTGACGGAGGAAGAATGCAGCGCTGAAGAATCTTTTCGTTGCATGCAATACACGTAAGCCCTAGAAGCACGGAGCGATAAGCTTAAACAGAGCTCAAGTTGTCCTGTCAAACTTATCCGGGACTTGGTCGTGGGGTTCATGAAGTATCATAGCTCCAAGTCTTCCCTGTCACATATACCGTCATCCTACAGAGCTAGAAGATGTTCGCGGGGTTCGAAGTCGAGGTATTTCTGCTCGGAAAGACTGTCACTCTAGGCTGGACGAAGTGCTATCATCTTCCGTCGCTGAAAATCCAGTCGTTGGCGTTCGAGTCGTGCTGTACGTTGTGCTTCTGCTATATTTCTGCTCGTCTCTCTGATATACCTGCGGTCATCAAACAGGAAAGAGGCATTTGATTTATGACACATTCAGATGTATTGAAATCCACTCTATGATGAAGAGAGTACCACCAGGATGCCATGCCTCTGGTATTGCATTCCTTATTCCCGCTATGTCCGAGAGGAGTCCAGACCACCTGCATTCTCGTCCTTTAAATATATCAGAAAGGGGCCACATATAAGTCGCATCTTGCAAAAGCCACGAGTTCCATTCATCATCAAACATTATAGCCTAGGCCTACCGACACCTACTAAACCGAATCCACCACCACCTTGGCATCAAGACCGATCCGAATAATCCCTAGGTAGCCTCCTCGATCTCACAACACACAGCAGCCGGATGTGTTTTTGTACCTTTTCTTTCCCTTGCATTTCTCGCAGAATATATCCTTAAACTCCCTCAATTTCGTGTCCTTGTCGATTCCAAAGCCTTGCTCGCAAGCCTCCCGGTTCTTCGTCCAATGCCCGCACCTTCTATTGAGTTCTTCTACTCGGGTGCACATTTTGCTCTTTGATGTTCAGAGATCGCTTGAAAACTCGAAGTCAAGATTTGTTTTGGAAAGTCTTCGAGCGTTGCAACCAGCGGTCTGGAAGAGCGTTTCCTAAGCTTTGGACCTTGGTTTTATGCATGCGGAAATCTACATTGTAACATTATGGTTCGAATTGTGAACATTTCGATTTCATGAATGTGTCACTCTACAACTCTCATTCTCAATGCTCTGAATATTCATGATCATGGTGCTTGGCTTCGCGGCAGGTTATGATGTGAGACTTGCTGCAGATGTTTCGTGTTGAGGTGACTTGATGGGAATTTGGGCTTCTCTACCCATGCAGGCCAGGATGTTTCAATGGTACATTAAGACTACACTTTTGCAGATACGTTTGAATGTCTGTACTTGGCTTATACATTCTCCTTTCCAAAAGTTATCTCTCGGCCTCAGACATTAAAAAAAGTCGATGCATCTTCCAAATCCGATCATATCACGTGGTATCAATTCGCCTTCAGAAAAGACCATATTCCCGATGTTTGGAATTGATTCCAATATTTTTCGTGTTGAAAAGTCGGGACCTGAAGCCAGACATTCAAAAATCAAAAACTGTTTCGCCTAAGTACCTCAGATACCTCTCCAATTAACTTGTGTGTTATCCTCGCGCTCACAGCCAAGACACGTTCCGGGCATTCTTCCGATCATCTCCGTTATACCTTTACAATTTCTACTAAGACACTTATCAGTTCCAATGTAGCGCTTATGTAAGTCTTGCCTACGGCAGCTCGACGGGACTATGTAGTGGGCTGTGCACATTCTGAGCAGATCTGAGATGTATGATGAGTTTTGAAAAGTTGTAGCGAGGTACTTCTCTTGATGTGTTGTGAGAGTGCGAATTTGCGATATGAGAGGATGGTTGTTAGCTCCGGATTGAAGGGCGTCAAGTGCTCTGTTTATGCTCCTGACAGTGAGATCCACCTCACTGTGAATCACTTTGCACGCTGACCTGAATATAAGTGGGGTCAGAATATGCGTGATTGGATTGGTCGTTGTATGACGAAGCTTTTCCTAGTCAACCCTTAATTACGAAATCAGAGACCAACACATGCCAAGCTATCGGCTCCTTCTCCCCAACTCGAGCTCCGTTGGTCCGCTTCATCAACGATTTCTTGCCTGTCTCGTGCAACATTGCTTGTGGTTCTTTTCGCAGCTAGACAATACTTAGGGATTTGTATTCCCGCTGCTCGTGTGACGAATATCGGTCACCAAGGCATACAAAGGGTTAGGATTGCCAGATTAGGACTAGCGCCTTCCATGCTTTGTCCTGCAGGCTCAAAGGAAGCGA